>VYZU01082089.1:90231-157565 GCA_013401355.1 Ceyx cyanopectus | reverse complement strand
ATATATATATCTATATCTATATGAAAAAGGTAAAACAAGATCAGATCTTGCTGATAGTGTCATAACAGCTTTTGACATCTGTTAAGGAGCTTAGGGGCAGGTATGAAAAGACAGAATTGCTACAAGACACTCCTGAAGGTTTAATATCCATCTTTGTATTTCTACAGGATTTAGCTCCTGAAATATGTAGACATGCTTTATAAAGCCATTGCATTAAAATTTCCCAGCTCCTGGATTTTCAGTATACAGGATCTATTTCCTACATTGGAATATTTAATAGTGAATTGTGTTATTACTCTGTGCTAAATACATTTTCTGACAGCTGATTGGTAACACAGCAGCACAATAAATGATTTTATTGGGGTCAGGTGGAGCTTGAAAAGCCTGGAAATCTTTCTGCTCTTCAGATAGTCTTGAGTGTCTCTTTTGGGCTTTCTTGTACTTTTAGAAGACAACTTGGTACAGCAGCTTCAGTATGGATTGAATATTTTTGAGTAGGATTTGCAGATAAAAGTGAGTTCAGCTTGCTGGGCAGGACTGTGCTGTGTGGAGACAAATCCAGCACAGCTTCTGCCCATGCACAGAGATTGCTAAATGCCCAGAATTCAAAACCCAACCCTAATTCCTCTCCAGAGTGCCTTCTGCCTTTCTAAATAATGCAGTGCATATTCAGTTTCTTGCTATTTATCTTTTCTTGCTCCTCTACAGTTTCAGTTCCAGCTCAGTGTAGAGCTGGGTGTAATTCAGTGCAGTTCTGCCATAGCTGGTGCTTGGTGCCCATCAGTGTGGGCATGGAATTAATGAATATACTCCTATTTAAAATACTTCTAGATCATTTAAAAATTATCTTACTGTAGTGATCAACCTGTATGATGGTTTTAACCTTCATTTAGAGCTGCCTTCCTCATGCATACTGAATATTTTTAATATAATATTTTTAATATAAAAGGTTGATAAATAGACATTTTTTGCCCAGAAATGTTGTGCTGTCTTCAAGTGTTCTTTGCCTTTAAAAGGCAAACCCAAAAGCTCAGAGTTAAGAGTTTGACAGTTATTATTTCTTGCTGAAGAATCAGTCCTTATATGTGGATTTATACATCTTATTTAACGTGGGCAGAGTGTGTAGCTTAGGCCTGAAATCTGATTTGACAACAGTGAAAAATATGTAGTGTATTTTAATGTCAAAAACGGAATTCAAAGGGGGGAAGAAAAAAAAACATAGCAGGAGCAGAAAAAACAAAATCAACGTGACTTTTCCAATCAAACTTCATTGCTTTGAAGGATTGAAAAAATGAGGCCTACAGGGTTTAATGTCCCTTTAACCCTCTNTTTTATATTTTTTTTCCAGAATTGGGTAATAGCTTGTCTGTTTAGCGTTTTCAATCTATGAAGAGCTGAAAATAATTTTTGTCACTTTAAATTACAGAATTCTAGATGTGCCTCTTATTGCAAAGAGGGTTTATAAGCTTTTTTCCTAGTTGTGCAGTCTGTAAAATCAAATGGTAGCAACGTGTGAGAAAATGGAAATCTTTGATTTGGTGTTCAAACCTTGCACTGAAATATAGGTGAATGCTCCTTTTATATATTCTTAGTTATTAAAGAAAAAGCTGCTGCAGGCTTGTTTGTGCTGATTCTTGCACAGCTTAGTTAAACTTGGTGGGAACCTAGTAAGGCAAGACTAAGTCTATGTTGATTGTCAGTATATCTAATTTACTACTCTGTTTTTTATCGTTCATAATTTTCTCCATTGTGCAGCAAAGTCCTGTGATTAGGTACTGTCCCATTTGAACAGGAGGAAATTTTTTTTAGGACTCGCATGTCCTGGTATGGCCATCATAACATCACTGATGGGATTTATTCTTTATTCTTTAATAATATGTGTTTTGAGGTGGTGGCTTAAGCTTTTTCATTTGGTGCTCCACGTATTTTGAATTAGAGGCAGTTTTGCAGCTTGGTTTGAAGGCTGAAATTGCTCTTAAGGGTCTGCTTTACTTGCAAGGATACAGGTAAGAAGAAACCTATGCTCGTTGTCAAGTCTTTTGACTAGTCCTCAATCCATTTTTTACTAGTAGTATGAATTATGTTAAAAAAGTTCAAGCAGAATTAGTAGTTCTACAGTGCATTTAATAGTTGCTTTTCTGAGAGTTACTACAATTAAGACCTTACTTTAAATACAGGATTGTATTCAGAGGAATAGCAGGTTCTTGGGGAAACATACTTAAATTTGAAACAAAATTGAAACAACCCCCTTCTCATCATTCAAAATCAGCTGTTATCCTTCCTTTTGTAAGTCAAACTCTTCAAATAAAAAAATCCAAAAAGCTTTTCTCCTATACACTATCTATGAAGCTTTATCTTGATCAAAGTAGAGCTACGTGGGTATGTAGAGCTCATGGGTGTGACACCAAACTAGCAGACGAGCACTGTACTGGAGCTGAAATAGTATACAAATATTTTTAAAATATATTTTATAACTGTAGTAGAATGATACACTTCAAGTTAAGGATATATCACTTAAAATATAAATGATAACCTCTGTTTTCAGGAATTTATTTCAACCCTTTTGGATCAAGGGAAAAAACTTGGAGAGTTCTTCCTAATGGGAAAATATTTAAATATCTCATTTTTTAAAAAAAGTATGTCTAGGGCTTCAGTTATCTGGAGACCTTGTGCTCTGCAATTCATAATGGAAGATTCAGTGCTTTTTTTTCAGTGTTGAATTACTTTCACTTACTGTGTTTATGGATCAAGAATATTAGTACCATATTTAGTGTTCTTAAAACTAGAAAATTCTGCCGCGCATATTCAGTTTCTTGCTATTTATCTTTTCTTGCTCCTCTACAGTTTCAGTTCCAGCTCAGTGTAGAGCTGGGTATAATTCAGTGCAGTTCTGCCATTGCTGGTGCTTGGTGCCCATCAGTGTGGGCATGGAATTAATGAATATACTCCTATTTAAAATACTTCTAGATCATTTAAAAATTATCTTACTGTAGTGATCAACCTGTATGATGGTTTTAACCTTCATTTAGAGCTGCCTTCCTCATGCATACTGAATATTTTTAATATAATATTTTTAATATAAAAGGTTGATAAATAGACATTTTTTGCCCAGAAATGTTGTGCTGTCTTCAAGTGTTCTTTGCCTTTAAAAGGCAAACCCAAAAGCTCAGAGTTAAGAGTTTGACAGTTATTATTTCTTGCTGAAGAATCAGTCCTTATATGTGGATTTATACATCTTATTTAACGTGGGCAGAGTGTGTAGCTTAGGCCTGAAATCTGATTTGACAACAGTGAAAAATATGTAGTGTATTTTAATGTCAAAAACGGAATTCAAAGGGGGGAAGAAAAAAAAACATAGCAGGAGCAGAAAAAACAAAATCAACGTGACTTTTCCAATCAAACTTCATTGCTTTGAAGGATTGAAAAAATGAGGCCTACAGGGTTTAATGTCCCTTTAACCCTCTAATATGTCAAGTTTCATTAGAGTTACTCAGCTCTATCTCTGCATGAGATCTTAAAAGGTTATTTGTGCATCTCTTGCCCTTACTCTAAAGTTATTCCCAACTTCCCTGGTTTATTTCAACAAGTCACTGAAAACCTGAGGTTTTTGAAATGAATGTTTTCCTTTTGCAGTTTATTTAGGATGTTTTCTAAAACTGTAGTGGCTTGGAAATCATTTTTCCTTGTATTTTAACAACTACACATGTTATTTTCCGGGATGTCATGACTCATTCCTTTTTTTGTTTTGTTTTCTTTTGAGCATTGTGGCACCTGAGAAAATCAGAGCATAATGAGAAAATAAATACACATTCACAGGAAAGACATTTGTGGTCTCAGAATACTTTCTTCTTTTTTTTTTTTTTTGATGTTTCTAGCTAATGAAATTTGCTTTCTGTAGCTGAAAGCAAAGCAATTGAACTGAAAAACCTTGTCATGAGTCATTAGAACTGGAGTTGCTGGAGAGTGGGAGTTGTAAGATACTTTCTCTGGTTCTCTGCCATCACAATAATCTCTGAGTGTATCACTAAGGTGCAGCAGGAATTCTCTCTCTCCCTCTTTCAAAGTCAGATTGGCTTTCTTGCTTTGTGTCTGAGTTGTGTGTTTTATGGCAAAGGTATTTTCAGGAACAGTTGGAATGAGATCTTCCTGCTAAGAGGTAACTGCTTCAAGCCCATTCCTTTTCCTATTGCATGGAAAATAGAGATGTGAAGTACTGTGTGAAATAGATTTCACCTTGTAGGTGAAAAGGAATAAACCACTTTGTGTGCTGTGAAGTAAGATAAGAGAATATGTAATTTAATTCATACCTTGGTTTACCCCACAGTAACTGGATTGGGTGCCCATACCTGAAGTTTAGGTCAAAATCTTACATTACACTGATTATTTTACTGTTTTCTTGCTGTTCTGTGGTTCAGGAGGGATATTTAGGCTGGGTTGCAGGATCCTACCACAGGATAGCTCTTGGGTGGCTGGAGACAGTCCCATAGAGGAGAGCCTTGTGTTCATGTGGAGCATTGTAAGAAAAGAAATATGTTTTCAGGACAGTTTCCAGAGTCATTTATCCCTGTTTCTTGGACAGCTGCAAGTGAACACAACTTGTTCTTTTGCAGTTCCCAAGTGTAGAAGTTGTTAACATAATCTCAAAAGTATGGGCATAACCATAACCTGAGCAAATCTTCTTTTATCAGGAGGGCTNTATATCTATATGAAAAAGGTAAAACAAGATCAGATCTTGCTGATAGTGTCATAACAGCTTTTGACATCTGTTAAGGAGCTTAGGGGCAGGTATGAAAAGACAGAATTGCTACAAGACACTCCTGAAGGTTTAATATCCATCTTTGTATTTCTACAGGATTTAGCTCCTGAAATATGTAGACATGCTTTATAAAGCCATTGCATTAAAATTTCCCAGCTCCTGGATTTTCAGTATACAGGATCTATTTCCTACATTGGAATATTTAATAGTGAATTGTGTTATTACTCTGTGCTAAATACATTTTCTGACAGCTGATTGGTAACACAGCAGCACAATAAATGATTTTATTGGGGTCNCAACACGTGTCTGTGGGGCCTCAGCAGGAGCAAAGGTGCATCTTGCAAATTAAGGGGAAGGGGAGGATGGGTTCTTGCTATAAATTTTCCAACCATACTCCAGCTTCCCAAGGCTGAGGAAACAAGGAGCACTGGTGACCTGGCCACTGAAAAATCCTGAGAGCTTTCAGAGAGTAGGACCCACAGAAGCCACCAGGAAGTGACTGTGTTAAGCACCTTCACCATTAAGTCCACAGGCTCACTACTATCACCACAGCTTTATTGCTGAACTTATTTGAACTGCCATAGAGTCCAATTACTGACCCATTTTCTGCTGCTCTATGGGAGCACAAGTAGTCAGACTGCCTTTCTTGCCAGAACTACATGAAGGCAGGAAACCCAAACATATCATTGTGGTGATAACCAGTGGCTCATTTACCCTGCATACCTAAGATAAACCGCAGTGCTAAACTGAAACAAGCCACACATGGTGAGATTTTCATGTTTGTTTAAGCACTGCCTGATAATGAACACTACCTTGTTTTTCTCCCCAGTGAAAATAAAATGTATCTGAATTGTCCTTTGTTAAATATCTCACTGCAGAAGTGCAGTGCTAATCCATTCCCTTCCTGATGAATGCTGCTGCAGCACTTCAGGTGACCTTCACACCTTCCCAAAGCAGTGAGCTAAACACAGGGCCCATTGTCTGATGGTCAGAGGGGAGAAGGGCACCTGCCAGACCATGGCTCTTAGCTCTCTGACAAGGTGAGCAGGGTGGTGACAGAGTGCACCCAGCAACTCTTCTGTACACCAGACTGACACTGAGCTCTGCACTGCTGAACCTCCACACAACATGGGGAGGACTTCCATGGGCTGTTTCCAACACTGCTGCATCTTTGGTAGGCTTTCCACCCACAACGTGACCACAAGCAAAGGCAGGCTTGCAAAAGGAAATAAAAGCCCTCCAGTGACAAATTAATTCACCTATCTGTATGTACAGGCCCTTGTTCCATGTACACCTAACCAGTGAACTCATGAAGCATCTTGTAACAATGAAAAATACCACTAATTTTTTTTTAATTGACTCTTGTGTGCTGGTTAGACAGGAATAAACTAAAGTGCTTTGCAAAGAGCCAGTGAACACACCTCACAGACACAAGATGCAGACTACAATTGCAACAGAGAGTGAAGAAGAAATCCTATAAAACTAGATTTTCCAGTCTGGCAGTTCTACTGTACTAATAGTTTTGCAACTGTTTATTTTCAACAGGGGAAGTTGAGCAATGGCACTCTGATCAAGAGATCCTTCTTGTTACCAAAGTGTGTTCATTCTTCCTCAGAAAACCTCCTGACACCCACTCAACTGTCTGCAAACAAATGCCAGTTGTGACACCTTTCCAGGATAGGACTCTAGGGTATGTTCATGGCAGCTGAATGAGAAGCAAAGACCAGCAAGCTTCTCTTAACACAGCAGCACTCTACAGCAACAGGAGGCTGATAACTTTTTATTCAAGCTGTTCAGAGACAGGACAGGTCTGAATGTAAGAAGATGAGGGAGGAAATGTAATCACACCCAGATCCTTCAAGAAAACACTTGCTCACCCCTTTTGACTCCAAGCTACAAAAGCATTCTTTGCTCACTTTTGCATTCAAATATGAATGGCTTTACAAATCAAGAACAACTGCTTTGCACTGCAAACGACTGATACGCACAATCCATCTCCTCCCATTTCAGCTCACCTACTGAACTGCCATCTGGTTTAAAAATAGAGGACAGAATGATGCAATCACTGTCCATTCCTCTCCATTGCAGAAGAGAAAGTGCTTTTTGATTTTTTTTGGCCTCTGTTCAACCTCATATGTCTAATTTTTTTCTCCCTGTGCTGAGCAGGCAAGATAAGAGGTAAAAATTTGAGGAGATTTAAAGCTGTGTAATAACAGTGATAAGACTGCAGTGTCTCACTTGCTTTCTTGCTCAAGTGTGATAACACCTAGGAGAAAACACACAAACAATTTAAAATGAGTCCTTAATTGCCAAACCCTCTCATCTGAGGAACACAAATCCACACTTTAAGGCCAAAATATTGTGAGTAGAAGTTGCTCCAGGATGTTCTCCTCCTCCCTAAAACAACTGGAGGGCAGGACAGGAACAGAGGCAGAATGTTGGTGGCAGAGGAGCTCAGCAGGATGGGAATGGGTGTTGCTTTTTCCTCAGCATGCTGGAGGAGATCATTCTTCAGAGGCAGAAATATCTGTTTTTTTTGTGCTGTGACCTGAATTGGGACAAAAATTATGCATTGACCTGCAAATGTGGTACTAATGGCTGTTGTTAGAAAAATAATCCCCCTTTTAATCCCTTTTTGAAGGTTGGTTGGGGTGTTATTTGTCAGCTTTATTTGGTTTTTTTCCCCTCCCTTCAGCACAGTGTTGGCTATTCCTAGATGAGCAGGAGATTTCCTGTTGGTGATGTGAGTTTCTTAGTCACTTTATTGATGGATTTCTTCCTTTGCCAGTCAGAGGATATCTCTGGCTGTTCCCTGACCCTGTTTAATCTCTTTATGCAAATAGAACTTTGCTTCTGTACTCTTTGGGCTTTTTATTGGTAGCCCATGATGCTGGTCTGGAGGCAGGGATCCTCTCTGAGAAATGGGATAAGGGGGAAATTGTAGTGATTTTTTCTAGTCAATTTTCCTGAGGAATCCAATGCCCAGTTCAGAATTTCCTCTGGAACTTCCACACATCTCAAAGTGAGTCTGTAAATGGTGTTACACAGCTGGAGGTGAGGGGTTGCTGGAGTTAGTTATCCTTTGAGTTTAATAATGATTAGCAAGCTTGGTTTCTAGGTGGAATCTGCCAAAATTCAGTGGTCAGCTCTGTCATCTCAGCATGGTTTTTTCCTGGTTTTCATGATTAAAAAGCCATCTGTTACCCAAAATCTCTCACTTCTGCATAAATCTCTGTACTGTTACCTTCTCACTTCTCAAATTCTTGGTTAAATTAAGAAGGATGAGCTTTCTTGGGATTTGAGGCATCATTTGTAGGCCTTGGATACTTCTGTATCTTGATTTTGCCTCAGGTTTTCATCTAAGAAGGCCAGAAGGTGACAGAGCATCTCACTAACAGTCTGGCAGGTGCTGTGTACAGAAATATTTTCAGCTCCCTTCATCTTTTTTATCTCCTTGTAATTTGGAGAGTTATTTACTGCTTAGCTTCAGATCTTTGTGGGGCTCTCATGAAATATCTACAATGGTTTCAAAATTCCCTTGGGTTTTTACTGGCCTAAGCAAAACCAACTATCCCTGTTCTTAGGTGAACCCTTCCATTGGAAAAAAAAACACCATTGTCCAAGCAATTTAGCACCTTTGTTGTATAACATTTCCTTGATTATATTTATTGTTTTTCCCCAAAGAAGCTTGCTTATGCTTGTCATGTAACAAAAAGTCATTCTCATATGATTTCCAGTCATTCCTTACACCTTTATATATAACCATTGCCTCCTACTTAGTTTTCTTTCAGGATGGGAAGTTGTTCCTTTGAAAATACTGTGTTATGTAGAACTTTTTTATCCACTCGTGGTGAATTGAATGAGTTGATAATCAACTGAACTTTAATTCTTGATTTCTAATCAAAAGATAATATACTTTTTTTCATTATCTAGCTGCTGTGATTTTTAAATTATTTTTATTTTATATTTAATTTTTTTCTAAATTCATCACTTGTATTTTTCAGAAACTTAAAGATATTTTATTGAGGAAAACTACTGGTCTGCATTCCTTTCCTGGAGCCTTTCCTCTCACGTCATATTTAAGTTTGAAAGGGCTCTTCATCACATTCCTTTCTGATTGAGCTGTTGACTGCAGATCTGTATTGACACCCAGACTGTAATGTGTCTGTTAATTCACTGACCCCTATCTGCTGGAGATGAAAGGAGCAATCACTTTAAAGCAGATAGTGGTGTCTTTATTATAACACACAACTTGCCAGTCTCTTCTGTCTGTCCCAATGCTTTTTAACACTGAAGTAGTTTTAAAAAAAAATAAATCTAGTAGGCTTCAGAAATTTTATTGGATCACACTCAGAAGTTAATTTTTCTCACTCTATTCATTACCTATTTTTCCACTACTGATGTACAAACAACTGATTTTTCTGTGCATCCCTTTACATATTCCTGTTTTAATTTAGAATCTTTTATTCAGGTAATGCTAACATTTAACTTGTGAGTGTTTTTTATCTAAACACCAGCTGAAAGCACTGCAGAGTCATCTAGTTTGCCATCTAAAATGTTAGGCAGTCCAACTAGAGAAACTTCCAAGTTTTATGGGCAATTTGCAGAGTGGGACAAATAATCCACAGGCTATCACTTACCTAGCCAGTGTTTAATCTCCTGGATCATCTGCAATCTGTCTCATTCAGGAAGGATTCCCAAGCAGACTGTCTGCTGTTGTCAGAGAGCTTTAATAACTTAAATCCTACTGAAAGTGGCCCAGGTATCCTGCTGTGACAAGCTGAGCATCCCTACCTTAGGCATCTTTATTGCCACACTTCATTTTCCAACTGCATAGGCAGTTGCCTTGTCTGAAAATCAATGTACAACCCTCTTCAAGAGCAGTAGTTGCCTATCCAAAGGATTCTTTTTGCTTTTTTTTCCCCCTAGTAAACTATTGACCCTTCACTTTGGGGGGAATTTGTCTCTGTGCAGCAGCTGTTGGTCACTGTTAGTGGCTACAAGGAGCTGTGCCTTAGGAAATTTATCCTGGTTTCTCTTGCAAGACATCTCCAAAAATGCCCTCTGCCATTGGGTTTAACCCTTTGCTGGTGTAGCTGCAGCCAGGAATGAAGGACAGCTCTTCTCAGTGTAAGTGGAGTCAGTCTGGATGCCATGTAATGATTCATGTCCTAGAAAAACATGGTTTTCCTGTTTCTATAGTAGAGACATTGTTTCTGGTTTGTCTGATTACAGCAGTGGCTCAGTGTTTGGGAAATGCTTCCAACTGAGGGCATCTGCTTGTTTTATTTTTTGTTTAACCATCTAGTTTGATTTCAAACACAATCCAAAGCAGAAATAACCAACCCAAGCCTGGAACTTTATCCTTCTACTTCCAGGCTAGAGATTGCACATGTATAATGATGGTGTTAAAAAACAAGCAAACATCAAACCCACACAGTTCAAAGGGAATAATAAATCAATGGCTTACCCAGTCTCTTGGCTTGTGAAACATTCATTAGAGTGTTTTTCTGGAGAGCTTTATTTAACATGTGTCTGACTTCCTGGAAGTATACCAAAATATTAGTCAAAACAAAGGTAATAAATACAGAGATGTTGCATTAAAACAAAAACAAACCCCCCCCCCCCCCCCCAAAAAAAAACCAGAGTGAGACTTGTCAAAAATCACTCAAAAGCACTTAAATCTGAAATTATTCCAGCAGATGTAAACAAATTGGTCATAAATGATCTGCAATATTCAAATGCTTCAGGCATACCTTAAAAAAATAAAAGCCTAACCACAAACCAACCAACCCAACCACTCAAAACCCAACACCATGATCAAAAGTCCATAATCTCCCAGTTTCTCATGTGTTCCTTTTCCTGTCATCCACTCTCCCCAGAGTTTTTATCTTGTGCTGTCAAGTGGGTCATAAGTCATAGCAGTGGTGACTCTTTTTAGCTCAGACAGTAACATGCTGAAAAGTCATTTTGTTAGATGCACAGGAAAAGTATTTTAATTTTACAGGAGGAAAGGACCATCATGCTACAAATTCCTGCATTAACTTCACCCCACAGATGAATTTCACTGAAGCTGTGAATTTCACAGTGGTGCAGCTGGCAGAGCAAGCCATCTCAATCTTGTTTGACAATGAGAGGAAGGGAAAAGGGAATTTTAAATTACACATTCTTAGAAACAGCAGTGGAAGGGACTGAATTGTCCTGATAGTTACCCTAGCTGGTGTATTCATGGCTTATTTTCCATCAAGTACTTAACATTTGCACCATTTAAAGACAGCATTGTAATGGCTCACATTGCAAAACCAGTTTAATCTGCTCTGTTTTTACCAGCATCATACTGCAGCATTTGCACTAAAGTATGAAGGGCATGGATTTTGAAGTTAATTAATGAACAAGTTACCCTTGAAGACTTTTCCTAAGCCAAGAAAGGCAATTCTCAAGTGGTGGTAGGGAAGGGAGGCATTGTTTAATTTAAGAGAAAAAAATATAAATACACACTGAGATCTTGTAGATCACATGATTTCAATGGGATAAAACTCATCATCCTGCTTATAAAGTTGTTCTGTGGGCTGCTGGTGACTAAAGTCTTTGTTTTCCATCCTTCCTAGAAATGAAGAAGCCACCAGTGGCCCCCAAACCCAAATCTGTGGTAGGACACAAGGCGACGCCTCCGCCTGTTGCACCGAAGCCCGACGTTGTACTTTCTGGTGTTATCCAAGCAGCAAGGAAAACAAAACCAGCCATTGCACCAAAACCTAAAGTTCTCAAGAGCTCATCCATTCCAGAAGTTAAACCTCCATCGTCCACAAGGAAAAGCACAAAAAGCTTTGAGGAGCACAGGGGAGATACCTCTCAAACGCTGGACCACTGGAACTATAAAAATGAAGCCTCAGAAGGGGGTACTGGGAACACAGCCTATATCCTACCAGTGCCATCCTGCAAATTTGAATGTCTTCACAAGCTTGGAAATGGGGAGAGCACCTGTAAAACTCAGATTATTTTGGAGCACTTTGAAAACTTGGAGAACATCAAAGTCGGTGAAAAGAACACGTTGGCTTTGGGGAACAGTCACAGTGAAAAAGTGGCAGGTAGAAATCAAGTGGTTTTGAAAGCCAGTATTTTAGAAGAGAAACTTAAGGATGTTTTAACCCACAGGGTGTTTCCCAACAGCAGTCCTGTGAGGTACAGGTATGCAGACAAACTTGACAAAGGGAATGGCAGCAGTTTCAAGAACAACGTTAAAATAGAGTTTATGGAACTTGTGCAGTCTTCTTCATCTGGTGAAGTTGCTAAAGGGAAGCAACAAAATACTGATGGGAAGCTCACTGGTGATGAGTTGCAGATGTCTGAAATTTGTCCTAGTTTGCCTGAAAACAACCACAGTTGCTCTTGCCCGTTGGAGCAGGGAATGCTGGCAAATGCAGGTTTAAGTAGCAGCAGTACATTTTCAGGTGAATTAGGTACAAAAGCAGATGCTGATAAAGTGTCCTCTGAAACATCTTCAGGCCAGAGCTCCAAAGTGCTTCCTATCCCTAAGCCAAGAAAGCCACGGGCTGCATGTCTAGTCCGTCAGGATGGCATAGACACCACAGGAGAAGGAACAAAGGACTCGTGTCATCCAGAGAAAGATTCCTCTGGCCTTGTGGACCAAAACTTTAAAAAGTCAGCAAAAATTAATGTCCTTGGTCAAAGCGTTTGTTACAACAGTACAGAAGTACTTCATCCTGAAAAATGTGAGGTAACTCAAAGCAATGCAGACAAAATTCATCAGGTGGAGAAACCTGCTGTGGAAGAGACAAAATCACCAAATCTTTTGCCTCAGTTGTCACTCAGACCTCCTGATTTGGTGGAGAGTGTTGAGTGTTCTTTAGATGCAGACCATAACTTGATCAGCTCCCAGGGTGAGATGTCAGATGATGCCAGTGTGCTAGATGCTGTGGACAAAAGGACTAACTTTGTCAGGTGTGATACTTTGTCCATGAGTTTGCCAAAACAACTCAAATTAACTGGCAGTCAGCACTCATCTGCTTCTAATAGCCTCCGTGTTTCCCCACAGAAATGGGAAGATAAAGAAGTTAAATTAAAGGATGAAATTTCTCCAAAAATCATTCCTAAGAAACCACAGAGGCACAGCCTTCCAGCTGCTGGCCTGCTGAAAAAAGCTGCCTCAGCAGAGCTGGTGGAGAAAAGTTCTTACAGCTGCAGTGAGGACAAATCCAGCAGCATCCTGGAAGGTTCTCACTTCACACATCCACCAGCCAAGGAGCAAGGAGCTCTGGTGTCCTGTGATACACCCAAACGTTTTTCTGAGAAACCTGTCTGGAAGTTACCTCATCCTATTCTCCCATTTTCAGGACATTCTGAATCATTAAAAACTGCCAATGTTGCTCCCAGCTTCAACCACTCAGCTGGTGTCACAAAGCCCAGGGCCAAATCCCTCTCTTCCGTGGACATGGAAAGGACGGACAAGCCGTGTAAAGACCAGCAGAAGAAAAACAGCTTGAAAAAGTTTCTCAACATGAAACTGTCAGTTTGCTTAATGAAAAGTGACTTCCAGAAGTTTCTCTCCAAAGGCAGCCAGTCCATGGATAGTGCTATTGCCAACCTGGCCACTGGGGAGGGGGGTGGTGGCAGTCGGAATACGGCAGCTGTAGGCAGCGACAGGAGAGCTAAACCTGCCAAGGTGCACTCTGTGGAAATCAGTAGTCCAGCATTACAGAAGAAGAGGCAGAGAAACAGAAGTCAGCCAGAGATGAGGAATCACCCAAAGCTGGAGGTTTTAGATGGACACATCCTTCTGGGAGAGAATCTGTCCCAAGGGCAGCTGAATTCCAGCACTGGTGCTCCGGAGTACGAGAACGTGCGGCACTACGAGGACATCCCCGAGTATGAGAACCTGCCTTTTGCTTTGGGTGTTGGGAGAAATCCCTGCCTGGAATGGCAGAACTCCAGCAGTGGGGAAGAGCAGAGCTCTGGATTCTATGAGGTGGAGGAGCCTTGTGAAGCTACCAGCAGGCGTTTGAGACTTGGCAGGTAAAATAAAGAGGGGAGGGGAAGTTGAGCAGCTCTGCTGTGGCTCTTGGTTGTCAACGTGTTTAGATGATGAGTTGAGTGACCAGCGTGACCTGGGCAGGGAGAAATTTAATGTTTAACAAGAGCAAGTGTAAGGTGCTGCATGTGGGGAAGAACAACCCCATGGATCAGTACAGGCTGGGGGCTGATCTGTTGGAGAGCAGCTCTGGGGGTCCTGGTGGACAGGGGAAAGACCATGAGCCAGCAATGCACACTTGCTGCCAAGAATGCCAGTGGCATCCTGGGATGCATTAGGAGAAGTGTGGCCAGCAGGGCAAGGGAGGTTCTTCTCCCTCTCTACTCTGCACTGGTGAGGCCCCAGCTGGAATACTGTCCAGTTCTGGGCACCCCAGTTCAAGAAGGACAGAGAACTACTGGACAGAGTCCAGCACAGGGCCACCAAGATGCTGAAGGGAGTGGAGCATCTCCCTGCTGAGGAGAGGCTGAGGGAGCTGGGGCTCTTTAGTCTGGAGGAGACTGAGGGGGGATCTCATCAATGTCAATCAATACGTTAAGGGCAGTGTAGGGAGGATGGAGCCAGACTCTGCTCAGTGTCATCCAGTGACAGGACAAGAGGCAATGGGAGTTAAGTTGGAGCACAAGAGGTTGAGGGGAAACACAAGGAAAAACTTTTCCACAATGAGGGTGACAGAGCTCTGGAAGGGGCTGCCCAAGGAGGTTGTGGAGTCTCCTTGAGACATTTAAGTCCCCCCTGGATCTGTTCCTGGGTGACTTGGTCTAGGTGATCCTGCTCTGGCAGGAGGGTTGGACTAGATGATCTTCTAGGTCCCTTCCAGCCCCTAACGTTCTGTGATTCCCAGCAAAGGTGGTAGTGATGGATGCAGTATCCTGTGTGACTCAGAATGATACTGCAGGTCAGGGTTTGGTGACTCTGCAGGTTGCTGCTGTGTTTCATTGTCTGAGGAGGTGGTGGAGAGAGATAATATCAGCAGATGCAGAAAGGGATTGAGCCAATTCAGAGATATGTCCAAACCAGATGTTAACTAGAATAGACAGGAACAGATCTTGTAATGTCTGTAACACTGTGACTGTGGTTGCTGGGAAAAGAAAGTGACCAGGTTTGTATGCTGAGAGCTGGCAAATGTCCTCTTATCTAGGAGGAGACATTTTCAAGTGTATCTTGTATTAATTGTTTAGAGAGTTGATATTCTCAACATTAGACTGTGGTGGAAAGCATGAGACCTTATAATGGAAAGTAGAATTTTTGGTTATGGGCTCATTATTGGTACATTTATTATATTCTGTATTATTTCTAGTCCTGGGTATATGCTTTTTGTTGGAATCTATTCCCTTGATTTAGTTTACCTAAGAAGAGTGAGACCAAACTTCAATAAGGATTTGTTTTATATTTTATGTGCTCTAGTTTGATTTGTGTTGTGGTTCTGGATCCAGGTCTATTGCTTTAAGAAAAAAAAAAACAGTTTCACTATATGAAACATGGTAGACCTGAGACTGCAGTTGCTACTTGAGTGAACTTCTGTCATTTTCTTAACTGGTCAAGTGATTTATAGTTATTCCTTCTTCTTTTCCCAGTAGCAGTGGTGATTTCTGGGTTCAAATGATACCTTACACCCTGGCACATCTGCATATTCTTGATGTAACTGGGTTTGTGTTGTGTTTCTCTTTAAAAAAGCACACATAGAAAACCATAACCAGAGCCCTTTCTATAAGTGTTTATTTAAAATTGCTTAGTCAGAGACCTTGGGAAACAATGGCTACAGTTAGTTCAGTAGATCTCAGAGAACCAAAAGCAATCCCTAGGAAAAAAAGGGGGACACAGCAGGGCAGTGGTGTCCTGACCTGGATTAGCTGCTGCTGGAAGCCCAGCTACAGGTACTCATTTGGGCTCAGGCTTGGGAGGTGTTCAGGACAGAGCCAGGCAGGCAGCTTCTCCTGTTTTTCCATCCACTGTTCTCTCCAAATCCTTTGAAGCTGCTTTATCAATGTCTTTTTAACCTTTTCTGCATAGTTCTTCAAGAACCTTTTATCACATCCTGGGCCAGGTGGCATCAAACCAGTTGGAGAAGCAGTGCTGATGGTCCTGGAATAATTACAGCTGGTGTTTTCCCTGACCTGTGGGAACATGCAGGGAAAACTCCTGTAATGCACTGCTGATGGCATCTCCAAGCAAATTCTCTTATGATTAAAGCCAATATACAAATGGGATTGTTGTTCTGAGAAAGTCACAGACTGATTGGCTACTTCCAACCATGGCACACATGCAGTGTGTTGTCTGAGTGCCAGGCTTCCATTACCAGAAGGGTTCAGTGATGTCTCTACCCCAGTTTTTTCTGGAGAAATAAATACCATTTTCCTAAGGTACCCAGTGCTTTGGTGGTCAGTGAGAAATTTCCAGTCCCATCTGCTGAAACACACATGTTTTAATGGAGAATGGTAATAGCTTCTGACACCCTTATCCTGACTTCATATAGCTTATTAAATTCAGGTATGCTTTGCTTACTTGGACCTTCCCATGGGGATTTAAATGCAAATGACAGGCTGGGGGTAATTAATGGTGTGTATCAGTTGTCACCACCTGATATTTGAGTTATTTGATGCCAGCCTCCCTTCTCCTGAGTGAGCTGGGCTTTGAAAGGAAGAGAACCAGGGTCCTGATGTGTGAACCATTGAGGTGGAACACTCACTGCTGCTGGGAGATGTGGGTTTTTTTGGGGTTAAGTAGATCAGGGGAATGTTCTCTGAAGAAAATAATACCTTGGGAGCAGATAATCCATATTTTGTTTCCACTAGAGAAAAAAGAAGTCTTTTGAAGGGGTTTTGAAGGATTGTTTTGTCCTAGGCTGACCTGTTTGACTGCAAATTAAAAAATAATAAGATGGTGTTATTATGAGGACTGTAAATAAAGTGAGTGAATAACAGATGTAGGATATAAAATGTTCTATTAAATGTAAAAAGTTTTAAATATCATTAACCAGTTGCACATGACAGGGAAAGCAGGTCTTTGGGTTTATTTTTTTGAGAAATGTATGGTTCAGACCTCAAAAGTGAGGTTAAAGTCAGTGCTGCTGGTACTGCCACAGTTCATTTTAATGTTGTCAGAGACCAGTAGTTGTAACTGTTCTATTTGGAAGTAACACCATTTTTTTTTTATAGCTTCCAATGAAAGAGACGTATTTGGTTATCCTTTTTTATTGACAAACCTTCATTCTTAGGAGGAAAGAAAAATCTTAACTGAGGAGTAAAACTGAATGTACATTTGTCCAGCATCTAAAGACACAACTTTGAAACATCAGCCATGCTGCAGAAACCAGAAATTGATAAATTTTTGGATTATTTGGGCTTCCTTTTGGCATTTGTTACACTGTTCTAGGCAGGAGAATTGTACTTCAGGTTGAATGAGTCTTCTCCTTAATCCTCCAGGGAAAAATTCTGTATTTAGTGGCTCCTTCTGTCAATGTCCCATCAAGATGCTGCAAATGTCCATGGCTGCTAATTGCTTTTGATGGAGTTTGTAGCTGTGTCGTGTTTCCTGCTGGGATTTTTCTTTGGAAGTGGCTGGAGTGTTGGGAGCACCATGTGAAAACAATCTTTTGAGATCTTCCATGTTGGTTTGATGAAACAGTGTTTCCTTCCCACCCCTGCTGATTTAGAATAATCCATTGGTTTTCCCTGAAATGAGCAACTCAAGACAAAATGGTAAAGTTTAGTTTTCCGGGCTAAATTCTGCTTTGGTGACTGATTCCCCAGGGGTCAATTAAGTGTCCATGAAAAAAGCCTTCCTGGAATATACTGCATTTAGCACTGAAATCTGTGTGGTTAAGCACTTTGGATGCACGTTGCACTTTGATGTGCTGGATTTGGTTGAGACAGGCTTGTGATGAGCAGTGTTGCACCAGATCAATGTGGGATTGGCTGCGTTAGGGAAGGGTTGGGTGGTATTTTTTTTTTGCAATTGCAAAATGACCATTCAAAAACACTTCAAGAGGAATGCTAAATGAATAAAACAAGGTCTAAATAGCATTTCAAAACAGTTTTGAAATGGTTGTGCTGAGGTTTGATTGCACAAAACAGATTAGGTATTGAAGGAGGATTTATTTATACGTTAAAAAGCAGATTTTCACGGATTTTTATGGAAGGATTTAATTTCCTGATGAGCAGAGGCCAGGTTTGCAGATTTGTTAGAGTTCATCTGCTTCTTAAAGATGATAATGGGTCAGTTTCTGATCTGAACAAGGGCAGGTTCCTGTTCCTCAATCAGCTCTGCAGTCTTGTCCTGTCTTCTGATCTCCCCCTGTGTTTCTAGCTGGCTTTGGCCACCCAGTATATTAAATATTCTCTGCAGTGGTACCTTAGGCTTCAATGGAATAGCTTGGATAATATCCTATTTAGGTTTCCTGTCAGGATTCATTATCTTTGATCATGTTATCACTGGCTCTCTTTTTCTAGCCTGCTTCCCTGAGCCTGCTTTTTCTTCTCCCCTGCTTACCTCACTTCCCCACATACAACCAATTCTTGACTACCAGGCATAAGGTATAACCCATCTGGCTGACTTCCCACATGTGATTGTTCTGGACTATGAAGAAAAAATTCTGTAATTAAATTAGGGATGTTGAATCTGAGTCCCAATTAGTGAGAAATAGAAATATTGGTGAGATGTGGCAGTACTGTTGCTTGGGAATATCAGTGTTCTGCCACAAGGTAAGGAATTAGGTGCATGCAGATGGTGGTACCATCATTCTGGGGCTGTACCCCACTCTCAGAACTTCTCTTTCCCAAGGGTTAATCAAAACACTGACCTTGGGTCTGAAATTATTCTGTGTTGTAGTGTCAAGTGAATTATTTTCTACTATTAGGGCAGCATGTGAAGCTACATAAAAGACTCCCAGTGAATTTTTTTTGGCTCAGGAAAGCATCTAGGGTGTTTTGGGGGTTTCTTTTTGTTCCTTGGAAGCAACTTTATGCAAGTCAGTGTCTCCATGGTTGGCTTTTCCAGTAAGAAAAGGAGTTTTCCTTAGTATTGGGTAATTCCCTTAGTATTTTTCACCAGAGGGCTTTGCAGTTTAAGCTGCTATACAACCTGAAATAAAATGCATATATCACAAGAGCATGTGTATTTTGGGAAGAGAATTCTTCTAAAGCAATCCAAGAGAAGTGCACCAATCCCCCTCTTTTTGTTTTTAATGTCAGAACAGAATAAATAGGAACATGCTCATCTGAATGTATTTGAGATGTGTTAGTTTCATCTGTTTTGATGTCAGGAAAGATTCCAAGGTTTGATGCTCTCCTTCTGCAATGAGGGACAGAAAGAAGTTGTGGAACTGCATTTTTCCAACACCAAATCCATTTTTCTAGTGTACAATCCAGCCTGAAAAATAACTGAAAGGTCTTATGAAATGAAAACTATTGTGTGAAAGATATTTTTGTCTTTGCTGTTTCTTTCCTCCCTCTTTTTAATGTCTCTGTGTTGATTTTTGGTGAAAGATGTGGCTGAAGCAGGTTGATAAGAGCATAGGAAACTTTTGATAGGTGCAGTAATTAAAGCCTTCTCATTTATTGGATGCTATTATGAGGACCACATAAAAATAGATGTGGTTTAAGTTCTGGACGTTATCTTTTTGCTGAGTGTAGTTTGGGCTGGGACTGTTTGTGTGAGAGGGGGTGGGCTGGCAGTGGTGGCAGCAACGGGGCAGCCTCTTTTACCTTGGAGCACATGCATGAAAAGAGATGTTTAGGGGGTCAACTGCCCTGTCCTTTACCCCCCCACCCCCCTAAGAAGCTCTCACCACAGATGGCAACAGCTCCTAAGGGCGCTGCTCCCGTCCAGCCCCCTGCTACAATACAAGGATGTCCTCATCCTTCCTCCCACTGACGTCACCCCAGCTCAGCATGACTCTTGCCTCCAAACTAAGGGTGACTTGCTGTGATGAGGGGGAGCCTGAAGCAAGAAAACAGAGCCCAGCACCCACAGGTCCTTTAGCCTGCTTCCTAACTCCCAGGCTGCAGGAACTCACGTGTCACATGCTGTCATGAATTAATCTCCAACACTTTATCTTTTTCTTTCCTCTTTTATTCCACATTTAGTTGGGGTTTTTTTTTTCCCTAGTTTTGGCCTTTTTCGTACGTATTTCCTTTTCTTGAAGATGGGGGAAGCCAAGTTAATGTGTGTTTGCCACTGGGTGTTGACCTTTCTCCCCCAGCGCACACGCTCTGTGTCCAGTTGCCAGCCGTGGTGTAAGTTGTAGGTTAACAAAATGTAGCTGGGATGTGGAATGGAGAGTCAAATGTGACATGAGAATTGATGAAAGACCCATTTATATACTCAACAACAGCCTTTTCCTGTGGGTTATTTTCAGCAATGGCTCAGGAAACGTGCTTGTGAAGCGCTGTGCTACTCTGGTTTGTATGGTGATATTTTAACTGCAGCAAGGTCTAAAATAATTGCATGTGTAAAACAGTAAGAAGTTTTGGGAGTATAAAATTAAGATTGAGAAAAATAATTAATACACCTCATTTTTCCAATATCTGATCCAATTAAAGGTGTTTTAAGGAATAGAGTTACAAAGCTATGCATCTGTGTTGTTCCAACACGCTAGATAAAATGTAGGTTAAGGAATGAAGGTTTTATTTTAGATGCTGTAATCCAACAAGTTTCTTTAAAAAATACTAAATTTATACAAGTTGTCACTTTGCCTTAAAATATCTTTATGCTAATGAAAAACTGCTCCATTCAAGCATAAGTGGATTAAAAAAAATAAATCTCTAAGATACAAGTAAATAAATAAAAGGCATTTTAATCAAATTTAGCCATCTTGATAGCTACAACCTGAGCCTTATGGCTCAGTGATTTCAACTTCACAGTGTAGATTATTTTCTTGTGTCCATCCTCCCCCTCAGGGGTGTTCCTGGGGGTTAGATGTTCTGTTTTGATTTGGAAATGAGCTGAGAAGTTCAGTGTCTAGATCTCATCCTTCTACTCCTCTGTGCAAAAGGTTAGAAAAAGGAGGGCACAAGTCCAATCTTGCAAGCAGCTCAATTACTCCTTACAGCTCATCTGTGTTGGTCTCAAACAAACAATTTCCTCCTCTATTTTCCTGCTGAGTACCAGGATTGTGATTCAGAATTAAGTCACTCCATGATTATTTTAGATCCAAGTCTCTACCTTTGGTGCACTCTGCTACTTGGCTCATTTGTCCTCTTCTAGGTATCTGACATACCAAACTGAATGCAATGGGTTGTGCATTGTTTCTAAATTGATTGAGCAACTTTTTTTTTGAGGGTTATTACAGCCCTGATTTCAGGGATAAAGTCACTCCCAAAAAATCATCTAAATAATGTAGCAGAGCCAATATAATTTGGGGCCTTGCATCAATTCTGATTTTGGTGCAGCAAAAGTTTGAATGTCATGGTAACTCTGGCAAGATAAAATCACTTTTGTTTGAAATGGGTATTAATAGGAGGTTTTATTCTCACTTGGATTAAATTTTACCTTTCCTATTGGATGAATTCAGTCTGAGATTTTGTCACATTTTTATTATACCTTTCTAGAAGTCTGTTTAGAGTGTGCTGGAATTTTGTTGTGTTTTTTCCTTTTTTTGTGTGTGTGTGTGACTGGAAAAGTATTAATTTTCTTCTGATCCTGCTGTCCTTTCCCAATATTTTCCCACTAGAGTCTGTTTTGTAACTTGAGAGAAGCAGAACAGCAGCTCCAGACTGTGAGTGCTGTATTTTGGTGGTCATGTTTTTCTATTGTTTATCACTTCTATGCCAGGAGGTTTTTTTTTTTCAAAGGTCTTGGCCATGAGCATTGCATCTTTCTCTATGAAATGAGAATATATGACAAGGGAATGCAAAAATCTGTAAACTCTGGAAAGACTTTCCTCTGGGACACAGGTATGCATTTGGGTGGTGATGGGAAGAGCTGATGCAGCGACTCTTACCCATCAACAAGCCACTTGGCAAGGGTTTCAATACATGGGTTCTACCACAATATTTCAATTTCTAATACTAATGCTTGACACTGTCCTCTTCTATCCTCTTGGATTTATATTTGGCTACACTGGCATCATCTCCTTTTGTGTGTCATTTTTGCTGGGGCTGCCTCAGCACGATGCGACTGTCTCCCCTCACAGGCCCACTGTGGGCACCAGCTTTCTTGAAGACTTTAAAACCTTATTTTTTTTTAATGTGGCTTTTCTGTGGTGAGTATGGAAACATCTGAAGCATGCCTGTGTGTTTATGTTGAACTTTCCAAGGATCTGAGGAATTGTCAACAAATGGTCTGGCTGAGGATTGCTCCTGTGAGCACTGCCTGTGGCAAGGGCCTGCGGGGAGCTCCCATTTTCAAATCCGAGCTAAATATGGAGAAAATCTGAGAGCTGTTTGCACCTTTTTGCAACTGGGCTTTGAAAAATCATGCATGATCACTGTGTGCCTGAAGTAGGGTGACTGATGGAAGGGATTGTTTAAAAAGAAAGCACAAAATATATTAACTGTGAAACGTACGATGTGTGCCTTGCTTATTTTTTGCTTAGAATGCAAGTCAGGTTTATCTTTTTCTTTGTATTGAGGGGAAAAAGAAATGCTGTCTTGGCCTAAGGGGTAACAAATGCTAAACTAAATGCTGCTGGCTGCAAACGCCTGGATAACTTGGTTCCAGAAAGTCAGATGTTGCCATTTACAACGTGCTCAGCCAAGTAGAGAAGTTGCTGCCAGTGGCATGATCTAACAGGCTAAATGTGGTGGCAGCTTTCAGCAGTGTTAGGGATGTTCTTCTTGCCCAGAAATCCCAGGTGTGAGCATGAAGTGCCAGAGGTAAAAACTGGGACAAAAGAAGGTAGTTCTTGGCATTTCTTTTGGTAGGAGCAAACTCTGAGCATTCCCACCTGGCTTCTCTCTGAAGCCCTTTGCCCGTGAGCCAGCAGACAGCTTTTGAAGCACAAGTGGCTCTGAAGCAAAATCTATTTCAAGCAGGTTGTCTCAAGCTTCTCTTTTGACAGTCATCACTGTCATCAAGGGTCCTGGCTTCCTATAAAAAACATGGGATGATTTGAGTACATATGGTATTGTTTAAAATAATTCTGTTTCAGTTCTTGAAGTCTTTATGCTGCAATTAAAAAACATAACCTGATGAATGCCAAATATTCTCAATATTGGACACAGGTTGTTTCTGTTTTCTAGCTGTGATTCTGGAGGGGGTGTGTGTTTAATTGTATTGTTGAAAGTTCCCTAATCAACATGGAGATACTATAGCACAACAGTTATCAGTGATACAAATAATAATGGAGCCATTTGTGTGTTTGCTTCTTGTTTTGTGATGATTTTTCTTGTTTGTTTTTTTAAAAGACTTGTTAGAGGTCTGTTTCATTCATTGGCCATGTCACCTGTGGAAGGATAGTTGGCAAAAAGAACTAATGGGTCTCCTAGGCATGATCTATCTGTTCAGGTGGCCTTAAAAATAGAAATAAAAGGGAGATTAATTGCCTGTCGTGTTCCCTAGCCATCAGAGTAATAAAAAGTCTGTCTCTGTTGCCTTTTTTGTTGTTACTAATCCTAATAACTCAAAGAACTTACTAAAAATTGTATTTGAGAGAACACCTTGCTATCTTGAGCTCTCCCTGTGAAAAAATACCATTCTTGGCAGAGAAATTGAAGCCCAAGCAGCTTGGCTACAATGAGGCAACCAGTCCCCAGTGCTGGCAGTCAAACCAGTGCTCCAAGAGCTGCAGTGACATCCAGCAGCCTTTCTCACACTGCCCACTACACCTAGAGAGGAGAGACGTGATCTCAGCTTCAGTTCTTTCCATCTGTGCTCCTGTCATTAAACCAGAGAGGTGACTGATGCAATAGGAATAACTCAGATAAGTAAGCCACCTGCTCCAGGCTGCATTTCGTCCTCATTTGCTACTTAAGGGTCTGGTTTGCCTGAAGGAGAAATGAAAAGCTGGGAGACACGAAGAGGACAATGAGGGAGGGAATCTTTTGGTTATAATGTCAGACAGTCACTTTGTTCAGAGAATCTGAATTTTAAAGGATGAGGTGGATGTGATGGGTTAGAGTGCAGGTGCTTTTGGAGTGATATAAAGTTGATCTTTATGCTTTTGCAGATTGATTTGCAAAACAAGCTTGTGCTGGTGTTGGCTTCATCAGGGTAGTTGTGGAGCTGAGGTGTGGCAGCAAAGTGTAACTCATCCCAAAAGTCCATTAATTGATGCCTTTATTAATCTTGCTGATCATTAAACCTGTCATAAAATCTATTTATTTATTTAAACTTCCATATGAGATCCCTGGAGGTCTTGGTTAGTATTCAGGAGTTGGCTTTGTGCTGTTCTTGCTTTCCAGAACTCATTGCCTTTTTTCTAAAACCTGCAGTAAATGAGTATTAAATACACTGAACTGTCTCAAATAGAAAGGATTAAGTTAAATGAAGTTCACTAAACCAAATCAAGCAATTATTAAACAATAATTTCAGTTTTGTTTTGGCATTCCAAGAGCTGCTTCTGTTGTCTTGAGTGTCCAAATTGGATAATTGCTTCCTGAAGTATTTTGGGATCTTGATTTCTGTATTTACAGCCCTTTTTTCCTACCTCAAAAGAGAGATACCAAGTTTAGATAGGAAAGATAGAACAGATTTTCTTTTTCCTTTATCTTTGAGGTTTCCAGGATCCACTGAGGTAATCAGGCAGTTGGACATGCTGCCTTTACATACAATTATTGCAAGTATGAGGTGCTATGAAAAAGAAAGGAAACAGCCTTATCAGCTATTGCCTCTACAGAGATCCAGGGTGCTTTTAGGTCTTAAAAAAAAAAAGAAAAAAGAGAACAGCTTAATTATTGAAATTGATTGCAGTGACTGTTGATAATAAAAGCTGAAGTTGGATGAAGAGCAATAGTCATTGTTGCCTGGCTGGAGGGAAGGGAGATGCAAGCAACTGTCAAAGGGTTGTGAAATGTTGCAACAATACAAAAAGGATTTGAGATGAAATATAATATTAGGGTATGTTTATTGGCTCTCTGATGATTTGGTGTGTATTTTTCAGTTGAGTGGGAACTCCAGTTTGTGCAATTTTGCCTGTATTTTGAAGACTTTCTTTAAAAATAAACAAACACACCCACAAAACCCACAGTGGAGCATTGGAGGAAGAGACAGAAGCAGCATAAATATGTTGGGACAGTCCTACAAAAAGCAAATTAGAATGGACACCCCTTTGAAAATAACAAAAGGATGAGAAAAGAATTCAGCAGGGTGTTGTGTGCAAGGTTCTGTTCATTCAGCATTCCCACATATTTTGGGTATTTACTGGAAATAGAAAAAAAAAAAGCTAAAAATAATGAAGTTCACAAGGAAACGTGTGTAAAGCAGCAGTGTGGCTGAATCTATTTTAACAAATACTTTGGAGCTGTGGAAACTTGCTTTTTAGTAGTTAGGGTGATGCTAACACTTGAAGTCATTCCAATATACTATAAAATGCTTAATATTGATGCATTCCATGGCAGAGAATCTCTCTGAATCATCTCAGTCAAGCTTAAAATACTATTTGCCTTCTAGATGAATTGGCAACTGAGACTGAAATGTTAATTGTGACTTCAGGCTACAGTGTCTAAATCAGCAGTGCCTGAAAGTGAAGCCTTGGGTGCATCTGAAGCATCTATAATAATACAAATAAGTCTGAATTAGTCTTGGTCATTTTCTTGAAGACAATAAGGTTTTTATGCTGATTAGGATTTAATTTTCTGGCTGTAATAGCTTGATGGGAGTTTTAAAGTCTTTACAACTGGCACGTTTGGTTTCACTAAAGCAAATACAANAAAAAAAATGAAACTATTCACAAAAGTAAAATTGAATGCATAAGGGACTAAAAAGTGAATTCCAGTGTGGTAAAGCCCTTAATATACATTTAGCAACTGGGGAAAANACCCAGTGTATGTGTTTCATCCCATAAACTGCTTATTCCAAGGCAAACCAACAATCCCTTCATTTTATGTGTCAAATAAAAAAGCCCCACATCTATATTTAGAGAACTTGCTCACAAGATATTCTTACTCAGTGGGCAGCATGGTGAGCTGGCAGTGATGGTGCTTCACATGACTGATAATGCAGAAGTTTCTCTTGGTGGTGCTGTGGGCAGGACAAAGAGTGGTGATGAAGAGGGAACAAGATAGAGAGTTCACAGGATCCCCAAAATACCCATCAGAAGAACTGCTTAAAAATAACCCTTAGTGCAAAATGCTCGTGGCAATTGATACGTGGGGGGGGGGGAAAAAATCTGTTTATTTAAAGATTTACTACTATTTCCAGACAACCAGGGATTTCACTTCATCCAGAGGTATCTTTAAGACAACTATTTATACACTTATGGATGACTTCAGAGGTAAAAGTGCAGCAAGAGTAATAAGCAAGTACAAAACTGCTTTCTCTTTCAACAGAAAAGCCATGGCAGTGATGAAGGAAGGTTAAGGCCTAAGGTACAAGGAGAGTCACATGTTTGACAGCACATGGCTGATAAAAGCAAATCAGCACAGTGACTTTGTCACCATCTTCTCTGGAGAGGATAACAACTGCAGATACCACGAGTGCATCCACCCATGGCAGCCTATCCCTGAACTGAGGCCTTGTTTGATTCTGGAACAGGACTGGATGTGAACTGATGATTGTCCAATCATCCACTGTGTTTCCCTTAGAAAAAAACCCCACAAAACCCCAGAAATTAAAACCAAAACAACCCACAAACAGAACAAAACCAACACAACCAAACAAAACAAGCACAAAACACAATCACACCTGAGGGCTGTGATAGGCTGGGAGCTGAGCAAATATAGTTGTATATAAAATAAAGGGCATATAGGTGGCACCCTCTGGATTCTGACTTCCAAATGTCAAGTTTTAGAAGACTTTTAGCTGTGTTGGCACAGTTGTCCTGGAAAATGATAGCAAAATCTGGGAGTTGGCATCCTGTAGAATGTGATTAGGCCAAAGAGCTGTGATGTCACAAGTGCAAAAAGAATGTTTTCTTGATGGGAAGGAATTTTAGCTAAAGGAAATTAAAGCAGCAATTAAAACAAATACTAAATATAGGATAAAAATGATAGAAGTAACCATTAGCAAAAAAATGAAACTATTCACAAAAGTAAAATTGAATGCATAAGGGACTAAAAAGTGAATTCCAGTGTGGTAAAGCCCTTAATATACATTTAGCAACTGGGGAAAAAAAATATCCCAGATCAGATGTGGATTCAGTGACACAGGGAGAGGGTAAAACTGAGTAATACAGCAAAGGAAGGGCTAGCAGTAGTTGTTTCTGTGGCAGGTTTGGGTTAAAACAGGGGTATCTACATCATGCTACAGATGTAATAAATATATTTATCATCTGTAAAATAAAAGGATATGAGATATCCCTGGCATACTCCAGGTGCTGTTGTCATCACATGGATCATCTCCCTGCTGGTTGCTCCCTTCCTGGGTGAAGTTGGTCATTTCCAGAGTGAAATAGCTGAGTTTCTCTCTGCACCCTGGATGCTGGAGTCTTGTTTGAACTCTTGTGATGAGCTTGCAATCTCCTTCCTCTCCCCACCCCATCCACTTCTGGGAGACAGTAACTGCTCGGGTGTTTCCTGACTCCTTCCTGTGTTGTCCTAAAAGAACCAAGCTATTTTAATCCTCTCTAGGTCTCTGTGGCTGACCAAGGTCTGTTTGCAGGCCAGCTTATCTCCTTTTCATCTCTAAATACGTTTCTATTTGTGATCAGAGTTTGAATGTTGTTTTGTTTGGGGTTTGTTGGGTTTTTTTTTTTGTCTCTGAACTCTGCCCTGAGCATGGAGTTGTCACCACCTTGTTGTGGCTGCTGGAGGATCCTCGTGTAGCTGCCATTCCTTCTGCTGTTTGGGTTACCAGCTGCCATCTCCCTTGGGATCCACACTGACAGCATTTCTTGCTCCTGAAAGTTGGAGGTGACAAGTCTGCAGAGTGGCCCCTCCAGCCCTCCCTGCTTTCTTGGGACTCAGGGTTAGGAAAAAATCAGTGGTAACCATCCCTTGCCTGTGAATTTAGACCCAGCTTTAGTGTAAATAGCAATTGACAAGATACTTTTGAAGCATCACAAGTTGAAACCCAAGGATTTGCTGTGTTTCTGTAGAACTTGACCCAAACTTCAGGCTCTGTTTCCTTTAGTTTCTCTTTTCTTTTTATCTTTCCCTACCCCCTTTTTGATTTTCTTCTAGAACTGCATTTCTGAGGTCTCTGCAGAAGCTGTCAAGGCTGGTTAGAGGAAGAAAGCTGGGTGCCTGTCTCATGCAATTTCTGTGTTGCTAATGAAGAGAGACCTCTAAAATCACTGCACAGCAGCAGAACAGGGTTACATTTCATGGCTTTGACAGCTACCTGGAAGGTGTCTCTCTCTGGGGGATGGGAGTTCTTCATCACAAAAGATTGTGCTTTCTTGTCTTTCAGAAGAATTATTGGAAAGAATGGTTATAATATTGCAGTTCTTTAGTATATGTATTGGGAAACAGCCCTGTATATATAGATGTATCTACAATTTCAGTCAGAGAGCTGAAATTTTATTCTGAGTACAGTATCTGGAGCACCTCCTGATGCTCTGAGAGGAGAGCAAATGAGTGATGAACTTGCATTATCCTTCTGGCCCCCAGTACAAACACTGCCCTGAATGTGCCTGTAGCCATACAAACAAATTCTGCTGTCAGGCAAACACTGATGGACAAGAATAACATAAATATTCAAAAGGCTCCTTGGCTTTTGCTTGCTGTCAGTGAGAGTTGTAACAACACGAGCACAGATAAAATATTGCAGATTTATGAGTCTGGTGTGGAAGGGCCTACCACTGTCATCCTCCTTTCAGAATATTTACTACTGGTTTCATTGCTCCTGATACCAAGGAGACCATTTATGGTGGGGTAAACCAGAAAGCCCTTTACATAAATTAACCATGGCATGTTTATCACCTATAAATCATTTAATTTTAGGTCCTTAGAAGACCATCATGATCATCCTAACGTGGTAATGGGAGATCTTCAATCAGATGAAGAAGATATAATGAATAGTTCTGATGAAGATGATGACACAAATTCTGATTCTAGCAAAGGGGACACTGATCCTCAAGAAGATAAACAGGTACCATTTGATTAATTATTGGAATTCTTCCTTTTTCATGCCATGAAACACCAAGGGTTCAACCTGCTTTTCAGCATATAAGTCCTTTAATTCACTTCTCTGGTGCTGAGGAGGTGCTGTCAGGGTGCTCTAGGGTTGTAGAGGCCCTTGGAGGAGTACAAGCCACACCAGACTGTTGAAGTCTGACCTGCTAGCTCCTGTGAGTGCCAGCTTGGAATGTTTTCTCCTATTTTAATCTTCTTCAGATGAGGAGCAGGAAGACAATGCTAACTGCTCAGAATAAAAGGAAGATCTAGGCATCCTGTCCCTCCTCTTGGGGATACCCACTTTGTCACTCCCCAGACCTGGATGCCCTGGCACTAGCCTGCCAGTAGACCAGTGCCTCTCTCCACTTCAGTCCTGGCAGCTGTTGCCTTTGGCAGTGCTTATTTTTGCCTTTTTTGCCTTAATATATATATATATTTAAAAAGGCAATGAGAGTTGATGGTGATGTGTCAGACCTCAGTGCTCAATCTTCTGAGAGAAATAAATCAGGGGAGGGCAAATCAAAGGAAAAATTTCCTGTGAAACTGAGGAAGACTGTAACTCTATAGAAGCAAATAGCTGCTGTGCCTCTAGAAATGCCCTCAAACTTTCACAGCAGAGCTTCATAGGAAAAGTATCCCCATTGCCAAGCTTCCCAGGCAGGTTTCTCTGGGTGACTGAGCTCTTGCTGCAGAGCATCTGCTCCTTGGCTGGCTGGGCTGCCTGCAGCACGTGTGGCCTGCAGCTGGGGATTACCAACCAGCTCCCCACCAGGGAGAGCAGCTGCAGGAGAGAATGAAGCAGCCTCTGCATTGGCCATCAGCTGGCCTTGTTTAGATTTTTCCTTACCACAGGCATCTGGCTGTTCTGATGCTTTTGTTGCACGAGAGGAGGTAGGAGGTTCCCTCTCAGTGTTGTGCCTCAGAGCCCAGTTTGTCTCCCTCCAGTTCTCCCATTAGGGACATGCTTAGGTCCAGAGGATCTTTGGCTGAGCAAAAATGGCCTTTTTCAGGGCCAGCTGGTCTGTGAAGAGTCTTGCAAATGGGCTTGAAAACAGACTGGGGTATTTCATTTTGTAGTTCTTTAGCCACAGCATCTTGTTCTCAAAATACTCATTTTCATCTCATTTGCAACTGCCACTTCTATGGTGATGGCAGATACCTGGCTCTGCATAAATTGAGTTACTTAGGAATTCAGTCTGGTAGGGAATGTGTCAGCTGTGCTTGCTGAAAAGGCAGGGAGGCCTGAGGATGGGTGTTACAACCTTGCCTGAAGCTGATTGACCTTTCCTGGGTAAATGGTTTTTATTTTAGAAGTAAAATCTCATCTCTGTGTGAAGGTCTCCCTGTAATATGCAAAATAAAGAAAATATTTTGCATTTATGTGATGGAACACCACATTGTTACATGGGAAAATCCATTTTAATTTAGTAATTCAGCACTGTGTCAAGTGAAAATGGTTTTTTAATTATTTTTTTTAATATAACAATATCATAAAAACCAACCTATGTCATCAGCTCCACAGTTTGATTTCCAGCACTGGAGACTTGTTCATAGGTTTGGAGAACAACTCCAAAGAAATTGTGCAACATTAATACTTACAAGCCAGAAGTTCATATATATATATTTATATATGTATGTATATATTTTGCAACTGATGTCTGCACAGCTCCCTAGGACTTCATCAGCCTTGGGTTGTATATCCTGGGATGTTTTAGTGCTTGTCATCCACTCTCTTCTCTGCAGCCAATTGCAATGAAAGCTGAATATCTAATAGCTGTGGTGACAGCTGGCAGCAGGGAAACATATGGCAAACCATGAGAGCTCTTATGGAGAAAAGCTGGTTTTTTTTTCTGAGGGAAATTGGACATGGGAGTTACACTGTGTAGAGAAAAAAATCTGCATTTTGACACCTACCCCCTTTTACTTTGTTCTACCTCTTCCTTCTATCTGATGATGAAAAGTAACATGGATTTTTTTGGAAGCCAAATGTGTGCACATCAGAAACATCATCATCTCCACAGTGCTGCAGGTAGATGAGGAGGCTCACACAGGTATTTTTGCAATACAATTGTTATGTATTCCAGCAGCAACTTCAGCAGATTGCTGCAAGTTGATTTTTCAGGGTGATTTTTATTTTTTTAATTATTTTTTTTCTATCTTTCTCCTTTCATTTTCTTTTTCAGTAAGGAAAATGTGCATTTCTTTCAAGATGTTTCTGAAATCCATTTGAGTTTATTCCAAATACTCCTCTTGCTGTGTTAATCAGGAAAAAAAACCCCTTGGATGAGATAGAAATATTATCTCAACTTCCACTGACCAGTAATTGTTACCTGCTAGGGCTTCATTCATTATGGGCTTTGGTGCTTCCTTTAATAATTGAATAGAAAGGCTGCTAGTGTTATGAAAACTACTCTTAGATTATATTGTTTTCAGCTACAAGGTAAATTGTTATTGAAAAAAAAAGAAGTATTTCAAAACCAAGAGGTTTCAAAGCACTTTTATTGGAAAGAACTATTGAATAATGACATGGGATTTGAGGAACTACTAGCTGGAAATTATCTTTATGACAAGAAAGTGTGTAGTATGTAATATATATAATTTTATTTGCAGAGTAAGGCAGCTGGAAAGAAGAAGGTTTACCATATTGCTAAGGAAATCATGAGTTCTGAGAAAGTGTAAGTGTCAATGCTCAACTTAACAGCTACTCAAATGCATTTCATTGGCCAATTAAAATATAACTATTTGCCTCTTCTTGCTTTTCTGATTTCCAGGTTTGTGGATGTGCTAAAGCTCTTACACATTGTAAGTACCCTAAAAAAAAAAAGTTTCCTCTTCTATTTTTTTAATCTGTTCAAGTTCTATGTTTAATCTTTATTGTGAAGATTTTTTTTCTGCTGGCTGCACATTCAAAATATAAAATTTAATGAAGCAGAACTTTAAAGTTTTAGATTTTATATAATGGAATAATATTTTGCTGGTGGTTTCTGCATCTTCTTAATGTATGCAATCCTCCAACTGTGTGGGGGTATTGCTTGAATATTGAAAATACAATATCCATGTATGTTAATCAGCATCATATTTATAAGCTGCCTTGTACTATAGCAACCAAAATAAAATACATGGGTAGAATAACTTTGCAGATAGTGGGGAGAGGCAGGAACAACTTTTACCTAAAGAATGTGCATTTTTATGTGCCATTTCTAATCAAACTAATTAGTGCATCCATCACCATGGCAGCATATTTTGGAGGGGGGTTGCTTTCTGATCACAGCTGTGATTGAACTACATCTGTTCATGGTGTGGGGAAGGTGATAATAATGAATGTAAAGTAAATTAATGAAGAATTCAGCTCTCTAGCTCAGTGGTGTGTGTTTGTACCATTTGGTCACACTATTAAGTGCAATCATAGTGCTTTTTTTTTTGGTAGTTCTATTGCAAACAGATCCCTTGGTCTATCCTGGTCTCTTGAGAAGCATGGTCTGTAAAACAAACCATGTTTCTCTTCCCAGAACAAAGGCTCTTCTAGATGAATAAATACAGCCCTGTCACATGGAGATTGTTCAGGAAACAAAAAACTTACCACTCTGCTTGCTCAGTCCACTTTTGCCTTTCATTTTATTAATTGCCTCTCTTCTTCTGATCAAGCTTGGGTTTTAAAAGCTGGCTCAGGGAGTTGTGGCCAATATATAATGTGTATTCCAGATGATTTCCAGTACAGAGATGAAACTTCAATGCTGGTTAAAGGAAGAGAGTTGTCCTCATGAGTATAAACAAGCTATATGATTTTTATATCATATTTTTCAGGCATCTGACTTACATCTTAAAGGTATCTTCACTTTTTCAGTGTACCAGGTCTTCAGGTAACATGTGCAGTGCTGGAAAAAAATGACTTTAAGTGAGGAGGATGCAGCCAAGAACAGGAGGAATAAAAAAAAGAGCATTTGAAATGTTTTTGTTGGCTAGCAATGACAATCAACATTTATTCAGCCTGGTCTGACCCAGAGGATACTGGGCTGGGAGTTGAGGATGTATTTTGTCCTCAACTTGTCCATTGGCCTGCAGTAGGAATCTTGGTGAGTGTCCTTGTCAGAATGGGCACCACTTTTGAGGCTCTGTGTACATTCTTCATCAAATAAAAATTGTCATACCTGAGAAAGGGTGCAGAAACACATATATTTATTTTTTTTTTATTTCCCCAGAGCAGTATGCCTGAGGATTTGTGTATGTTCATCACAGATGTTATGAAGTATTTAATAATTTAATAGAATATATTTAAATTATTTAATAATATATTTATTTGCAACATATTTAAACTCATGTTTATTTCTTAACATTTCTTCGTAACATTTAAACTCATGTTTATTTCATAACATCTTTTCTTAATGGATAATATTTAAACATTGAGAAAACTAACCTTGTGATTTCATGTTCCCTGAACCATTTTAGCTTACTAGCTTCAGAGTCAGGATTACTAACTGCTAGTCAAGCAACCACTGCCAGATTTCTGGAATGAAATCTTAGATCTCCTCAGGCTGGGCTGTTTACCCATAGTAAAAATTTGGCTGGTCAGAAGAGGCTCCATTACACTTTCTGAACCATCTATTAGTGGTTTTCAGTGAGTAAGTACTTGAAATCTAGTGACTAATTCCACTGGAGATCTGAAATTAATAGTATTCTCCTCAGCCTGTCTTCCCAATCCCAGTCCATATTACAGTCCAGCCAGGGAACAAGATGTAAAAAAAATGATTTTAAAGTTGCTACTGCTTTGGAGCATTTGAAGTGGGGAGTTTAAAGCAGTTGAGAAGGTAGGAATGTGATTACAAACTGATTACAAGTACCACTGAATTTTTTCTAGCATTTTTTCTTCTTTTCTGTTGACAAAGTCAAGTTAGGGAGAGCAACTTTGCCAAGATAACAAGGTGCCTGCCTATTTGGACACTGCTGCACTTTTTAAGTACACCTGACTGCTTCTGCTGAAGAGAGGCTACAAATGTTCTCCAGAAAATAATAAACACTTGGAGACACTTCTGTGAGATGAAATAAGTTGATCATAGCAGAGATAATGGACTTAAACTGGCTTTGCATGCTGATGAGCTCTCCTCAGTGAATGGGCTTGTTTGAAGGAGTAAACAACATGAGATGTAATCTTTAATTCTCTGTTTTCTGCAACTATCATAATGCTCTTTTAGAGGACAAGATTCCAGTAAAATGATGCTAGAAACCCCTGAAAACATGGGGCTTTCATCAGCCCAGCTCACCTTTGTGGGATGGTTCATGCATGGACTCCAGAAGCTAAACAAGAGCAGAAATGAGAAATGTTTTTTCTCCCCTAAGAGCACTTGAAGGGAAAAAAAAAGGAATGGTGAACTGGATGTAAAGAGAAACTAGTTTGTCTGAGATACTCTGTGTCCCCAAAACACCTGGTTACCCTGGAAAAAGAGTTAGGTGCTGTCTATGCTGCTTTGTTGTGGAATTCTTTGCACAAGTGAGGGGACCCCCTCAGGAGATTGTCAGGAGGGACTTCTAATTTCTGCAGCCACAAGAACAACTTCTTACTGGATGAGACAGATGAGAGCTCAAACATCTTGTTGTTGTTGTTGTTGTTGTGCATCCTTCCAGAGACACAAGAGTGAGAAATTCTGTTTTAGTAAGTTTCCATTTTCAGAAGACAACTGCAAAATTTAATATATTCACATAGACTGTATATTTAGTTTTTTACATTTATAAAAACATGGAATTTTTTGGTATATTGTATCAAAATAGTATGAAAAAAAATTAGTAGTAAATTTGGAGAAAGAATGTGATGTGCACATTGAGAAATAAAGTAGCTCTGGGTTTTGGAGCAAAGGATTCCTGACCTCTGATCCTGGCTTACAACTGACCTACTGTTTGGCTGTGAAAAATTCTCTCAACCTCCAGCTCCTTCTTCTCCAACTGTAAAGCTTCAGTTATTTAACCTGAGGTGAACATGTTGATACATTTTCAATCTATTAAGTGCTTTAAAATTGCTGATGAAGGCATTTAACAAGGAATTGCAGCTGTAGTCATCTTATTAAGAAGGCTAATGAAATAGTTTTGGTTTTGGAAGGAAATACTCTTCCACTACCCAGCCTGTTCCTTGCAATAACACTCTGGGAATATGCCACAGTCAAATAATTGATTTTTTAAAACAGTTAACTAGCTTGTATTGATAAAGACTTACTACTTATTTTACTCCCTGAGGGGGGGAGGGAAAAAAAAAAAGATGGGGAACTACTTGGCATCTTTCCAGAATCAATCTCCTTGTTTGAAAAATGCCACCATCCACAGTTCCTCCCAGCCTTCTGTAACTGCCAGTGCTACAGTTTAACTTAACACTTCATGGCTAATAGTCTAAATCTAGTTAAGGCTGCCTATTTTCTATTTGAAAGCCTGTGTTTGTGAAATCTTCTGGAGCTCTGTCCCTGGCAGTCATGTTTACAGTTTGTCACATACAGCAGCTTGGCTGCCCCCCAGAGCATGAAACTTCCACCCCCTCCCTCCTGTGGGATGTGTGTGTGTTCCTTGAAAAGCATCCAAGTGCAAACATAGGGGTTTTTTTTTTTCCTTTAAATTAAGCTGATATTTGAGCTATCTGCAGGTGTATTTAGCTGGGAGTTGTACCTCAGTGGAAGGGATTATGGCTTATTTTTGCTTTGCTGATGGTATGTTCTGGGAGAACAGATCCAAGATGAATATTGGTTGAAGCCTTAGGAATAAAATACCCTGGCCTCGTTTTGATCATATAGTTTCTCTTCCAGTGAAATTTGCCAGCATTTTTCATTTCACCTTGTTTGAAACTGCCTTCATTCAGAGATTAGATCCTCAAGGGTGAAGTTCACCCAGCCAGCAGCTGATCAGAGGTTTCATCTGCTCAGTACCTGGTTTGGTTTGCACCAGAACTCGTTCCTCTGCCCCTCAGGCTGAGGGGGACAGGTCACTGCACACTGGGAATCCTCCTGGGGAAGGAACCAAGAGGGATTGTGAGTCAGGGCCTCTGCAGAGGGAAGTGTGTGGGCTGCTCACAGATGATTCACTCCAGGGTCAGGATTATTTCAGCTATCCTGGCCCTTGGCTTATTGCAGGAATCTGCATTGAAGGAGGGGTGGGAGGAAACAAAATGATGGTGGTGTCCTTTTGGTTAAAAAGGAGGAGTTTCTACTCACATGTTTAGGCAATTCTATTTATCCTCTTCCAGTTGGGAATGTTTTATTGGGCAGTAATTCAGCAACAATATGTATTTGCAAATGAACAAGTAGCACTCGGTGGGATGTCTTAATCTAGAATAAACTAAGACTGTTTCTGGTTTGGAAAGAATGTGCTTTCCAGGGATGGTGATGAGTGTCATCCTCTTAAAGTAGCTGTGTGAAGACAATTGCCTTTGCCTAAGCAGTGAAAAGCAGTGTCAGAAAATTATGATTGGACCAGAATATGTAATAGACCTAGAAACTGTACACCAGCATTTCAGAAAGGATACAGAAGCCTTCCTGCTTATGAAAGGAAAAATTGTCCTGGTAAAAAACTGGGATGACTCAGTAGAGTATCATAATCTTTTGTTTTCCATCGTGCAACATGAAACTTTTGTCTAGGGTTTCAAATGCTGCTTTTCAGTGAAAGAAGCACATGGATTCCAAAGCATGGCAAGTTTGTATTCATTTCTTTATTTCTAAATTAAGATCAGCACGTTTAAAAGGCTCATTTTTAATTAGAAAACCTCTCTCTTTAAAATCCAGTGTAATGGATTCCTGCAATTCTTCAAACAGAATAATTTCTGGGCCAACCCAGGTGACTGTCTTTGAACAGGCTGATGAAAGCAGTGCTCTTTAGTAGTGTTGCATAGCACTAAATATGTTTGTGATATAAATCCCTTCTTGCAGGTGTATATAGATATCAGAGCAATGTATAGTATTTGCAACAGTGATTCTGGTTTTATTTGCCAGTGAATGGATTTAGTTTTAGAAGGAATTGGGCTCTGGTGTGTTAGAAACTGCAGTAACACTAAGTTAAGTTCTTAACCTACTTGTATAAAAATTGTCTTTATCTGAATACCTTCCACCTGAAATTTCAGGGTGTACTTTGTAAGTTAACATATTTTCTATTTGGTAATTGAAGCAGTTCTATGTTGTATCCTTTTGGACTGTACTTGAGAAAGTAAAGGCCACTACCTTGGAGTGTAAACACTCTTCACTCCAACTTTTGCTGCATTTGTTTGACTTTTCCTACCCCCACTCCTCAAGCACATGCTGTCTGCCTCCAGTTCTGAAGTTTATCTCAGGATGAACTTGGCATGACAGTTACCTCACACTCACTGCCAGGTTCAAAATAAATCTCAGTATGATCACACTGACAAATGCATTGTGCTGCTTCTATAGTGAAGACTTAATAAATTCAAAGGGAATCTTAAACCAATAGTGTTGAAGTTCAGCTCTTTTGTTGTTCAGCAGGCAGGTTTGCATCATTTGAGGGCTTCAGATGATCTTTGTTCCCTGCATTCCCCCTCTGCAGGGCTTCCCACCCTTTACTTACTCGTGGAGGGGGATGAAACAAAGTTTTGGTTGATAGAGTCTGTGGTGATGTGATCCAAAGCCTGATGGACTTTGGATCAAGCTGGTTGAAAACCCCAAATCTGTGTTTGGAAAGCATCCTGCAGGCTCTTTTATTTAACTTCTAGATAGAGTATTTAATGCTCTTAACTCCAAATGACATTCCTGTCTTATCTACTGCTGCTTAAACCCAGCTCCCTGCTCTCCTTGTATTGTTTGGTCAGGGCAAAGCCTGGCTTGTTGATTACACTGTAGACAAAGGTGCTTTTCTTTCCATGCAAGTGGCCTTATAATTCAGACAAAATCCTTGTTTCATCCCATTTCAAAGTCCATACAGTGTGTNGGGGGGGGGGGGGGGGGAAGAATACTATCATAATATGATGATGCATTTTGCATGAAGCTCTCCAGAATGCCTCCTAGGAGCTTTTGCCATTGTAATTCCATGTATCAGTTCAGTGTTAAGCAATGCCCTAGGGTCAGGAAAACCCAGTGAGATGCAGCTGGTAGTTAACCTAAGTGTCACTAGTCTGCCCAGAGGATGGAAAACAGAACATTTCCATCTGAATAACGCCATCTGTTTTTTAACTCCCATGCATTTTAGTTCTCAGCCTTCCCCCATCACAGCCATTGGCCTCTATCTCCTTTCAGTTTCTTGTCATAACTGCCCTGTCACTGCCTTGGTGACCCACAGGGTCACAAAGTGTGTCTGGAGCTGCCCAGAGCTGATGTAATGAGGAGAGAGGGCAGGGGAAAGTTGAGGCTGAAGTTGGAGAGACCCTAAATAGTACCAGATGCTGGACTGATGAGATAGTTACTAAAATATCTACTAGTAGACCTGGGGAAGAGGAAAGAAGGGCCTTAATTTTGTTTTATATTTATTTTTTTCCCCATCCTGAGGACCCTACAGATGTCCAAAGGCAGGTGAGAACCCCATGCACATTGAAAATATTATTAATTTTTATACTTTGGAACATGTTGGTCACCTGTAGGTTGTGCACACGTTATCAGGTTTCAGCAGAACTATTATAGAACTATTATATATTGAATTTTTTTCCCATTGTTGCCCAAGTCCAAGTGAGACATAATACAGCACACCACCTAATCTGGATTTTCTTTTATGTCTTTTTAGACAGTGGTGTTTTTCAAGTGAAATGCTAAATTCACAACCTTTCTTGAACATTTTATATCCATGTGATCAGGGGAAATACCTCGTGGTGGATATTGAGTTTCACTATGGATACAATCCTGGCCATACTGACTTGTGGGAAACCAAGACTTTAATTCTAAATAGTTTACTGAGGAGCAGTAAGTCTCAGCTCTGTTTTACTGGGAGCTGGTTGTAGCATCAAAATGCTGTGAGTAGGGTTTTCCTCCTCCTTGTAAATGTTTTGAAGGTCTTAATGTTGGTTTTGACCATTTGAAATGTCATGATTCCCATATGTTGTTAGAATATCTTTTTGTTAGCTCTTAATTTTCCTGTAGAGTTGCCACATAATTTTGTTACTCTACATTTTTGTTCAAGAGACACATCTTCCAAAAAGACAGTTGTAGATGATTTAGGAAAACAAATATTAATTGAAATTATATTATTATTGTATTAGGTGATGCATCATTTTTTGCTTTTTTGACCCAAACACCAGCAAGAGGAAACTCAAGGCTGCCAACACATTTGCAGCTACAAACTTTTTCCCCCTGCTTAGCCTCTTCCTCTGTAATACCAGCACATTTCTGAAGGGCATGGTATCAAAATAATGAGCAGCTTCTCTATTATGCACACAGGAGCCAGAAAGTCAAACCAAAGGGATTAAGGTAATCCCAGGGGGTGAATCTGAGGAGAAACAACCCAGATGGTACCTGCCTTGCTTTTGGTAACAGCTCCTGGAGGGAACAGCTGTGGTCTTGGTGCTTTGAAGGCTGTTTCCTCATGGGATGGGGGTTTTCTGTCCTCTGTGCTCCACAGGATTTCCGGGATGCTGTGGCACATGCCTCCAGGCAGCTGGGCAAGCCAGTGATTGAGGACAGAATCCTGAATCAGATCCTGTACTACCTACCTCAGCTCTACGAACTCAACAGGGACCTCCTGAGGGAGCTGGAAGAGAGATTATCTCACTGGTGATTATCCCTTTGCATCCCACTCCTTTGGTGCTGGAGGAATTGAGCTGTTGGGCTCATGTGGCCACAGTTTGACTCTTTGTTTGTGTTTCACATGCCTTCTGAAACGTGACTGAGTTGACTTTGAAAGTCCAGGTGATGATTTTCCACAGAGGTGTAGTTTTTGGCAGTATCCAGAAAGGCCCAGAAGGCACTTTGCTGAATGTTTTTAGCAATCACACTATTTTATTCAAAATATCTTTTAAAATTCTGGTTCTTTCACAAGCATGGGAAATGGTCTGATTTAATTAGAGGCAAAGGAGGCTGTCCTGAAGCCAGGTTTGCATTTTAAAGGTGGTTGAGATCTACTAGCTGATGACAACCCCAATTCTCAGTCCACTCTCAGTTCCACTAGTGGGTGGGTCAAAATCAGCTGTACAAAGCCCAGACAAAGGCACTGAAATGGAGAAATTCTGAAATTGCTATTAAGGGCTGGTGGCTGCATCTTGGAGTTTGAAGATCTGGCATCTCAGAAACCCAGCTGCCACTGAAGTGTTTAGCTCAAGAAAACAAAATGTGCATTAAGTGGTTGCCATCTAACCCTAAACTAGTGTGTCAAGGTGTGGCTGGGAAGCTTTTGGGATGGATGCCTGTTGGCTGAACTGGGAGCATTTTGTTCAGAACATAAATAAGCAGATCTTGCTGTGGAAAAAAAAAGATGTTTTCCTCTTTTTGCTCTAAAAGCTCTATGTTTTTTTCTATTTCTAGGCTCGAACATCAAAGAATTGCTGATATATTTGTTAAAAAGGGCCCCTACTTAAAGATGTATTCAACTTACATCAAAGAATTTGATAAAAATGTTGCACTATTAGATGAGCAGTGTAAGAAGAATGCAGGTTTTGCTTCAGTAGTCAAAGACTTCGAGGTACTGTAGTCTTCTGTAAGATATATCTTATTTTGTGGCTTTTTTTTTTTCCTCCATAAGGCTTTAGAGACTGTTGTCCAGTTTGGTTGAGTTTGGGTTGTGGGTTGTTTGGGAGTTTTTTTTTTGGTTGGCTGGTGTTTTTTGGAGGGTTATGGGTTTTGAGGGTTTTTTTCTGCCTTTTTGGTTGTTCTTGTTTTGTTTTGTCTCCTGATCCTACTATACCCTGATTAGCTGTCCTGTTTTAACCAGGTTTTTTCTACCACATCATAGGGTGGTAGCTTACTCATGGGAATGGTGTTTCATTTCAGTAGGAAACCAAAAAAAAAAGTGAATTTTCTCATCTGCCCATTTCCAGAAGTTTCAAAGCCAGCCCATGCAGCAATGAGATGAAAGCTGATTCATGTCCCTAAGAGCACTGCCAGATTTTTACATAACTCAAATCAGAGAAGAGGTGCAAGCTCCCTAAGCACATGATGCACACACACTGTGAATTTACCTCCTCCAAGGGTCTTCCCCTTGGGTAATCTCTGCTTACAGTGGGCAAAGGAAAAGCTTGAGGTGGAGTCAGCAGAGGGGAAGAAAAGGACTCAGTGTTTCAGATGCAAACTCAAAATAATTAACATTTTGGAAGGATCTTTTAATTGTGTGTTGGCTTTAGAGGTGTGGATTAATTAATGTGTCTGCAGTGAGCACTGTGTCTTTGCCTTTCTACCCAGTGGACACTGACAGCAATCACAAAGGAGCTTGTTCCTCTTGCCATGGGTGTTTCCTTTATTTCTGGGAAGCTTCACCTCTTCCTCATAAGCAAAAGCACCTGTTTTGAGCCCACAGAGCACGAGTGGCTTTTTGGTTCTACTCTGCCCTGGTGTGGCCACATCTGGAGTGTTGTGTCCAGTTCTGGGCCCCCCAGTTCAAGAGGGACATGGAATTGCTGGAGAGAGTCCAGTGCAGAGCCACAGAGATGATGAAGTGGAGCATCTCTGTGAGGAGAGGCTGAGGAGCTGGGGGTCTTTAGCCTGGAGGAGACTGAGGGGGGAGCTCAGCAGTGTCTATCAATAGATAAAGGGTGAGTGGCAGGAGGATGGAGCCAGGCTCTGCTGGATGATGCCCCATGCCAGGACAAGAGGGACAAGTTGGACTAGATGATCTTCTAGGTCCCTTCCATCCCCTGGCATTGTGTGATTTTCTGGGCAAGCCTTGCACACAAAATGCTTGTTCTGTAGAGTGCTGTTGAACACTGTGGCAGTCCCATGCTTTCAAGATGAAGCTTATCCAGTGTAGCAGTTGTTTATAGGTTTTCTTCTGCTGAAACCCTTGAGTCCCAGAGAATCATTAGTTCTTTGTGGTGTTTCTTTCAGCTGAGCCCTCGCTGTGCCAGCCTGGCCCTGAAGCACTATCTGCTCAAGCCTGTTCAGAGGATTCCCCAGTACAGGCTCCTGTTGACAGGTACAGTCAAGCTCTTTCACAGGCTTCACAAGCCAGTCTTCACACGTCCCAGAAAACTGGTTTTCAGGCAGTTGATTCCATCTGTAAAGGGTATTTCTCTGTTTGTTTAAAAAACATGACGTGGGTTTTGAGGCTTTCTGTGTTCACATTGATTGCAGGAAGATACACAAGCAAGGTGCTGATGTTCCCAACATGGTGATGTGTTCTATTCAGCAGTACTTTGAAAACTTGAGACCTGTGGTGCTCTTAGTTTGTTTCTGTGTAAACAGAAGCCCCTCATTTCCTTAGAACTGGAATGCTTCTGGTTTGCTTTGGGTAAAAATTGGAGCTAGGAGAAGGAAGTGAAAGATGTCTGTGCAACTGTAAACTTCTGCAAGTAGCTTCTCCATTTGTCCCCACCCAGGTGTTTTTGCCTGGAAAATCCATTTATTTTAAAGGCAGAACACATGTTTTTAGTGTACATTTACCAGTGAGTGCTTAAGATTTGTTACAGGAGCACTGTAAGCTGAAGAGGGGCTTGGGATTAGGAAATCTGCTCTGGCACTGGGATTTTTGGGTGACCTTGAGCCAGTCATCTCTATGATACAGTGCTTTTTTTTTCTGTAAAAGAAGGGCAGTGATAGAGACCTCCTTTGTGAAGTATTTTGGGATGTGTTTGGTGTAAGAGGGGGATGGCTCCTGTAAGGATTTGGACATACTTAAGGCATTGTTTTTGCAAGCTATTGCTTCTTGATGAGCAATTTAAAAATAGAGCCTGTTTATGTAGGAACTGCAAAATAAAATGCTCTGTGACCTTTTTTTTGGCTCTGCAGCAGCTTGTTGGCATTTCCCCAGCAAGTACTCAGACTAGGGATGCTGTGGGAGATACAGACTTAAGTATTATCCAGCAGTTACCAAGTTGTTAACATCGACTGTTTTCATTTTAAACAACTCATTAAAGTCACAAGTGTTGGAAAAAAAAAAAAAGGGGGGGGAAACCCCTTATTAAATGGCCTGCTTTGTACAGGAAAATCTTGTGAGTCTTAATTGATGAAATCAAACCATAAAAGAGCATTTGGGGAGTTGCTTTCTTCGAAAAGGACACTGACTTAGGCCATGATGGAGGCTAATTATCCACTTGAAAATCAGCAGAGCTTTGGGTAAGTTCAAAGGTTTTAATTAAAGGTTGAAAGAAGGATCAGGATGGAGTAGGTGCCACTGTCAATATGCATAGCAAAGCAGGAGATGTCAGGGGTGAGTGGTGCTGAAACAAAACTCAGATGCTGAAGGGGAATTAATGCCTCGTGATCATTAACTGGCATTGTGGCTGGTTTAGACCTGAAAAAAAAACTCATTTGAGGGGGATTGCTGTGAGTGTCCCCAGCCTGCAGACATTGCTGTGGCTGCCCAGCTTTCCATAATGCAGATGCTCTTGACAGCAATGGGGTTGCAGGGCTGGCTGCTGGTTTAGAAAAGTAATTTTATTCTAATAAAAGATAATAAAAGATGTCAGTCTAATAATTTAATTGTGCTGGGGATGGAGAATGTTCTTTAGGATCTGTTTCAGTTTCATCCTGTGCATTTCTTGTGCTTGGGATTCTCACCCTTCCATCTCTCTGGGCAGTATTGAGCAATCCCTACATAAACTCCTGCTGCAAACCCTTTGGAGGACATGCAAAACACATGCAAAATAGTTGGCTCCATTGTTGCAGTGATGCAGCAGCTGCCCCAGCCAAAGCCAGGGTTGTCTGAGGGTGAGGGAGGAGGGAGCAGGGGAGCAAAAGTAATGCAGAAAACAAAGCTGCTAGGCCTTACCCAGCAGGGATTTCTTCCTATTTAGATGTTCTGTGTTGGTGGGACAGCTTTGTACTGGTAACCTGCTGCTCCGTGGTCACATCAGAAGATTGTTGCTGTGCTTTGAAGTGTGGTGCCTTTTGTGCTAACAAAAGCAGGAGCAGGTGGACTCATAAATCAGCAGAGGAGAGGCACAGCTCAGCTGTGGTGCTGCTTAATTACAGCTTGGCCAGCCCATCCACTGAACTTCCATCTCTCCACTTAGGAGATGGATCTGGGGGGGACTTTAATTAGACCCCTCTGATTGCAGATAGAAATGAGGGAGAGGTGGTTCTGTCCTCCTGAAAACCTCTGAGTAGATGATTTGCTTGAGACTGTGCAATATGAACATCCTGTTGTGGTAGGATAAACCTCTCTCCTTATCAGTTATGAGAATATATTTTATTATATTTGACTCAGATAACAGTGAAGGGAGGCTGAGAGGGATGAAAAAGAAACCTTTGAGCTCTTTGAAAGCTGGAAACAGAGCTGTCAGACTTGGGGCCACTTATGAGTTAGGGAGCAATTACTTGGAATTTAACTTAATTCAATTAGACAACCTGAAACAAGAAGCAGTTAGTGATGCAGAAGAGAATTTTGATCACAAGTAATAGCTGCTGCCCACCAAGCAAGAAGGAAAAGAGAATTGCTGGCTGCTGTCATGCAGAGGCAGGACTTGAGGACATTTTGGTAGCCACAGAAAACAGCACTGGCTTGCTTTTGTAGTTATTTTTGTTGTGTTTTGAGGTCTCCAGCAGAGTTTAAAATGTTCATTTCTAAGTTTGCCTTTCTGAAGGTGTGCCTCAGGTCTTCCTAGTCTCAGCAACTCAAGGACATTTTGAGAGGGGAAAGGAGGTTTTTTTTGTCTAGATGGTAGATACCATTCCACCATAATATTTGACTTCTGTGTTTATTTTATCTGGGAATATTTTTGCTAAGTTTCTGTAACTTTATTCATGTCTGAAATCTGCTTGTCCTTAAGCCAGTACCTCCAGAAGGTTGGTGCAGGCTCAGAATTTCCAGTATGTAGTCACAAAAGAGACCAAACATCTCTGTGCTGATGCTTCTCTGAAGCTGAATTTAGCTGTGAACCAAGCTCCACTTGCTGGATATACATAAAGAATATTAAGATGAATTTTTTTTAGCACTTTCAGGAGTTGCAAGGGTTATGGTCTGGGTGATCCTGCTCTGGCAGGGGGGTTGGACTAGATGATCTTCTAGGTCCCCTCCAACCCCTGACATTCTATGATTCTATGGTCTTGCAATGCAAAAGCTGCTTTCCTTTTTCAATATAATATTTTAAATTAATGCAGTTATCTTAAAATATCTAATTTTAAAGGCTGGAATATATCCAAAAAAAGGTTTTGAGTGATGCAAACTGTTGTTGTTTTGAGGAACATGTCACAAAGCAGGAATATGCCAAGAAAAAAGTTAGTTCTCTTGTTGGGTCTCTTAAGTTTCCAGTGTTTGGATATTAAATTGGATGTCTTCACATCTTGATGAGTAAATTGCACCTGCCTCCCCTTTGTTCCCAGCCTGCAGAGGGAAGTGTGAGGTTGGCACCTTGAAGAGGCTGGTATTTATTGATATTATTTTTGTCTAAAGACTCTTAAATGCTGGCAGGTTCTCCCTGGAGTCTTAGCAGTATAACCAGAGGTGAAACCAAAGTGAATTGAATATATCTCCACCTAAATACTTCACTGCAGTGTCTGGTGTCTCCTAAAGATACAGGATCTTTAGGGACATGAAGGATGCAATATTTATGGAGTGCAACTAGAGAGGTTTTTGGTGCCATTCTCTTCTTTTACCAACAAATCAGACATTGACCAGCAGCTGCTAAGGATCAAACTGAAGAGAGCAGCAGGCTGTGGGTGTTCCATGGCCCAGCCAGACCTCCCAGCACCACCTTCCCTGCAGGAGACCCCTGCCAGTTCCTCTGCCTTCACCTCAACCTGCTCTTCTTGCAGCCTCCCTTAAGGTCCTTGCCAGAAAATAACATTTCATTGCCAAATATTTTTCCTCCTGTGGTTCTGTTTTTCTCAAACCTTTAATTATCTGTGACAAGATTTCTAACTCTTAGTATTCCTACTGCAGAAACATGCTTTATAGTGACTTTTTTTTAATATTATTCTATTTTTTTCTTTGCATAAGGAAGAGATTACAATACTCTGAGAGGTCTCTGAGGGGCATGCATGGAGCAAGACATTTTCCAAAGGCAGGAACAATTGGCTCCTGATGCATCTTGAGTAGAAGGATGAATTTGGGTAGGGCAGGCATATGGGAGTTGAATTCTTTTACTCCCACATGAAACTTGTACAACTGCAAAGAAAAAAATGAGCATTTGCTAGATCACATAAGATCTGGCAAATAGAGTTTAGTTTCCAGTAGATCTGTTAGAATCTTAATACCTTGTTTAAGAGGTAATTACAAATCAGCATTTATTGATATATTAAATTTAACATGTATTTAGAATCTTAATACCTTGTTTAAGAGGTAATTACAAATCAGCATTTATTGATATATTAAATTTAACATGTATTTAGAATCTTAATACCTTGTTTAAGAGGTAATTACAAATCAGCATTTATTGATATATTAAATTTAACATGTATTTAGAATCTTAATACCTTGTTGAAGAGGTAATTACAAACCAGTATTTATTGATATATTAAATATAACATTCTTCCAAAGTTTCTGATGTGGTTTCTCACAATTTCAAGCAATTCAAAGCTGGAGCTTGTAGGATAAGAAGTAGTTGAGTTTTTACTCAGTGTATATATTAATATTTGACAGGATATTGTAATTTTTGGTGGACTAGACACATGACCAGAGAATGGAAACTCGAGGAGGATGTTTCTTTTTTTTGTATAGTGATAGTTTGAAGTTAGTTTTAGAGAAGTAAAATAGATTTTAATACTGAGACTTTAATGGATTGAGGATGCCATCTTGTGGTTGAGGAACTCAATTTATACTTGAAACCCAAAAATACCTATTTGAACATTGCTGGGGGAAAGTGTTGTCTAATACTGTTGTTATTAAAAAATAGAACAAGATGTTCTCTAATGGGCTATTTTTTTTTTCTTGTCTTTTATAGACAAATTAGGTGCTCAAGAAATATCTATAATCCTCAAAATAGTTTACATTTCAGCTGATGCAATTGATTGCAAGTATGTGCTTGCTTGTTTTATTCTGTGATTATATGTACAACATATTATTTGTCTTTGGAGAAGGCCACTGCTCCAACAACCTTTTCTTCCCTGAGCAACATATAGTGGTGTTCTTTCATTATGGCAACACTACTTTTCCTTTTAGTATTATTTAATCAGATTAAAAAGTAGTAGATCTTTGTGGCACAGGTCTAACTGAAAAGCAGATTTCTAGGAAAAAAAAAAAAAAGGTGTTTTAGTGCTTTCTGCTGCTGTTTATTCCTTTAACAAATCTGCTTTTCTGTATTTTTTGTCTTTATACAGATTATTTAAAGAATCTTTTAGAAGAATCTGCAGACTATCGGGATACTCAAGGTAAATCTCTTTAGATTAAATAAATATATTCTATACATAAGATAATGCTTCTCAATTTTCAAGGCATGCAAAAAGCTAAGCCAGTAATAGGAATGTTTCCTTTTTAATTCTAAGTTTCTCAGCAGAGACACTGAAAGATTCCAGACTTGTGTTTCCAAAAAATTTGGAGCTAACAGTGGCAGCAGCTCACCCTTGAGTTGAAACCAGGAGATAAGAGTGAAGTTCCCCAGGCAACTTCAGCAGATATTTTGGGCACTGCTATTGAAAGAGAAGTGGCTTTGCATCTGTGGACCTTTCATGATAAGCAGGCTGGTTTTCCAGCTGCTCTCTCCCAGCCATGAGCCTTTCTGGCTTCCCCTGTCTTTGTGCCAGCACAGCTCATGTGGCCAGAATGAACCAGACCTCTGGGTGGTATCTGAGCTGAGGAATTCTCCAATTTGACTTGTCACAAATTAGTTACTAGAATTAGTTACTAAATTCTGTTGCCACAAGACTGGGTTTGGTTGTGGTTAATGTGCTTAAAAAAACCCAAACACCACCATTGCTCCTTTGTTTGAACACTTCATCTAGGTGGTACAAGAAATTGAATGTTCTTCTCTGCCAAAACCCACTGTGTTTGTGGACCTGTAATATTGGAGCTTTACATAATACCAGTGTATCAAGTATATATACTTGATATATAATGATATATCTCTCATTTTATCCTTCAGATGCTCTAGCTGTTGTCATAGAAGTTGCAAACCATGCCAATGACATCATGAAGCAGGGAGTAAGTATTTGACTTATTTAACTAGCTGATTAAAGTTTGTTTGGTTGGTTCTTCTTTTAAAAATGAGTATCATGTGTGCAAGGGCAATTAATTACCTTTTTCTTTTTCTCCCTGCAGGATAACTTCCAGAAACTCATGCAGATCCAGTACAGTTTAAATGGACACCATGAAATTGTACAGCCTGGAAGGGTAGGTCCTCCAGATGGCATTCAACAGATTGCAGTGCAAGTGCAGCCCAAGTGCTGATGCTGGCATCCACCAAGAAAAAAAAAATGGTTTTTCAGTTAATTATTCAGTTTTAACAGTCAAATGAATCCTGCTGCTCCCTGGATGTAGGGATTTTTTTTAAATTTATTTTTATTTTTTTACATTTACCTGATGAAAACTTAGAATTTTTAGCATGTGGTTCCTTGCCAGATCCTACAGGCAAGCTTTTAATTTCCTGATTAACCTTTTATTTGTCATGATTTCAAGATTAACCTTATTTGTCATGGTTTCAAGTGCAGCAAGGAAAACTAATGCAGCCATTCACTCTCAGTTCTAGAGTGACAACCCTTCTCAGAAGGGAAACATTGAAACCCCAAACTTCTGGAGCACTTAGGTGTAGTAGCAGTAGTAATAATGAAAAATTGAATTAATTTGTACAACTTGTGCCCTGAAAGATAGGTTTTTCAATTGTTTTCTTTGAATTACTAGGTTTTCCTGAAGGAGGGAACACTGATGAAGTTGTCCAGAAAGGTCATGCAACCACGAATGTTTTTTCTGGTGAGATGCTGTGCATGTTGCAGTGTGTCTTAACACTAATTTCAAGTGATTAAAACACTACAACACAAACAGAAATGACTTCAGGCAGTGGCAAAGAGCCACCAATTGTCCCTCCTTCCCTTACCCTGCACAAGCCTGTGGGCATCCTGAGCAGAGCAGGGCTGGAAGTTGAATGCTGAGTGTTCTTTCCAGCTCTGCTACTCTTGTTGTTCTGAAACCTCTGTGCATGTCTGAAGTTTGAGTTTCCACTTAAACTATTTCTTTATCTCCTATTTAGATTGTTGCCACGTGTGCTTGGTGGCATTATTGGTGCAGAGTCCTGGCTGAAATCTGGTTTATAGTGTAGTATGAATAAGGTTTCTGCCTGGCTTGTGCTCTGGAGGTGACCACAGTAGATAAAGCACTGAGATAACTGCAAATGCTCTCAGTTAATACTCTCAAAAAATAGGGAGCCATCTCTCTCAAGCTGGGCTCCCCAAATCAGATGTTGCTACTTTGAGTGGCTCCAGCTTGGATCATATTTGGGATTGTTGGGGTTTTTTTTGAGTTGGTTTTATATTTCAGATCTAAAAGGTGCAACATCTTAATACCTTTAGCCATTTAAGCAATGACTTTTCATTGATCATGTTGTGAGATTAATGTAAGGTTTGTAAAACATCTGGTTGTTTTGCAAAGAACCTCATAGCAAAAACTTATGAGACAGTTAATTTTTTTGAGCAGTGCTCATGTGCAGTAAATGAAGTTTGGATACATGTGTTGAACCACACAGAAAATAAATTAAATAATCTTGACAGCTATTCAGAATGAAGCCAAGTCTGGTAGGACAGGAAACAAACAGCAAATTCATTTTTAATCTGGTGAAATATATATGGATGAGGTTTTTTATCATAAATTGATAATCTTAATTCAGCCATCTCAGAGGTTTTGTTTTGAATGGTTGATTCTAATAAATGTTTTACTTTAAATGGTTGATTCTAATATTATTTGAAAGCAGTTTGTTACACAGTATAGCTGTGTACACACAAAGCATTTTTGTCATGTTTGGCAACCTGTTCTTTTTACATCAGTGTCAAAATTTACTCATTTTTTTTACATCATTTACTCATGTGCCAAATGTATATTTACACAAGGATATGAATAGACACCTATTGTTTCCTAAATTAATAAATGAGGTGTCTAAACAGTCTCTAGTGATTCTAAAGCATTGTTTCTATATTGCAGTTCAATGATGCCCTGTTGTACACTACTCCAGTTCAGTCAGGGATGTATAAACTCAACAACATGCTGTCATTGGCTGGGATGAAGGTGAGTCACTTGTTAAAAGGAGTCTTTCTCCAAAACTATTTACACTCAGACCTTAAAATTTTCCCAGCACAACTATGTTTATTGTTGGAAAGAGTTATTAAAGATGATTATGCTTCCAGAGCAATCCTAAAGGCATCTCTTGCATAATATTGCCTGTGGGATTTTAGGTTTCCCTAAAAAAAAATGCTGTTGCCAAAGGCAAGTTGCTACTATTAAAATATTAAAATACTAAATAAAATACTAAATAATACTCATAAATAGTCTGCTAGCTTACTTTTTGCTGTTCTATTTTGCTTAGACTGCCTCATTTTTGCCTTGTAACTGCTTTTTATTGCCCACACTCAGATTAGGCATCTGATATACCCCTTCTATATAAGAGAATATACAGAGAATTTACATTAAATTTACATTTATACCCCTTCTATATAAGAGAATATAAGAGAATTTACATCAAGTAAAACTAAAGCAACTAGAAAAGTCTCATTTCAGTTTGAATGTCAAGTTTTCTTTCTCAACTGAAGGTGAAAAAGCCAACACAGGAAGCCTATCAAAATGAACTGAACATTGAAAGTGTGGAGAGATCCTTCATTCTTTCAGCAAGGTCAGTCTTACACATAAATAATGATTTAAAAAGCATGTGATTTCAAACAGCTTTTTAGAGCTTATTTTGTACTTACATAATGAAAACTTAACCTGTGGTAATATCTGGGTATCCAGTCCAACCATCAGCCCTACTCTACATAGTTCACCCCTAAACCATGTCCCTCAAACCCACATCCAAACTCCCCTTATTGGTAACTGATATAAATTGGAAGAAGCCACCCAGGTTTTTCTGGCTAAAATAACAGTGTAATTAAAAAAAAGAAATGGATCTCAGTGAAGCTGACATTATGGAAATGGCAGCAGTTATGTGAATGGTGCTTCTGTTGAACAGAAAACCAATTTCTCCATGTAGCAGCAGCAGGACACATCATCAGAGCAGTTCTGCTCTGTCTTGAGATGCCTTTAGCAAAGACCTGGGTTTGTGGATTGTTGTTTTCCCTGTGTTGGAGTTTGATGTGCTCTGACATTTGTGACAGTGCTGATTGCAATGAAGACAGACAGATTTCCTCTGCTTTAGCAAATCTGAGTAAGGGCAGACTGCTTCTTTTTGTGTGACCTTGTGAACACTGACATGAGGATGTCTGCACAAAAATAGCACAGTCTCTAGCTGAGGGGCAGACCAAGGTTACCCTTGTCAAAGTAGCCAGAAGAAGTAGCTCAGTTGTCTGAGCAGTGGTTATTTGTAACAACAGACTCAACAGGACTAATACTTTATATTTTATTTTTATTTCTTATGGGTCTTGCAGGCATTGGTGACAAAATTCAGTTTTATGGGGTTTTTTTTGAGTAATAAACATGTGAAGTGTGAATCAAAGAAGAGATTCTCAGATAATCCTAGAGGCAGAGATGAGGATGAGAGCAATTAAGCTGGTGAAAAACTGCTAGTAATAAAAAGCCAGTTAATAGAGCTAATGCCTAGGCAAGAGTCTTTGTCACTTCAGGGTTGGCTTTAGTATCCTGCTTTAGCCTAGCTCGAGGTGTCAGTTTTCCTGGGCTGTCTGTGTTCTTTTCCATGGCACAATGCAGTATTGTACTGGAAATCCATCAGAGAAACAAGTTGGAGCATCTGCACAACACAGCTCTGTACAGAAGCAAAGCTTTGGTCCCCAGAACAATAGCTGTGCCAGCCTGTGGGCTGAGGCCAGCTGGCCCCTGTCCCCTCAGTGAGGCTGGCAGAGCTGCTCCAGGCAGAGCTGCATCACCTCCCCTGACATAGGATAGCTCAGCTGGGAGAGGTGCCCCAAGGCTGGGATGCTGGGAACTGTTTGGCTGTGTTGGAGGGTGCCCCTCACAGTGTTTCCAGTGAGAAACTGGGGGGGCTCCTTGTTCTCCCTGCTCCCCACACTCTGCTGCTTCTCTTGCACTTGAACAGTGCTCCAGCAGCTGTGGGATGAAGAGCTGGAGTAAGCTCATCTGTTTATCTCTCTGGGGTAGCTAATCCAATGGAAAAAAAAAAAAAAAAGAGAAAAAAGGAATTGTTTCAAAGCAGCATGACTTGGTAGGAGCAAACAGGAGCACAAGGCTGGGGAAGGGACAGGGTGTTTATTGTGACAGAAGCTCAGGGTTGCTCAGGTTGAGCACAACAAACTGCACCCTGAGACAGGAGGAAGGGTTCTGGGTTTTGACAGTTCAAAAAGTAATGCCAGTGTCAGCAGGAGCTGGAGACAGTCTGTAAAACTAAAATTGCATGAGATTTAAATTGCTGTGTAATAAAGCTAATGGAATTATAATCAACACTTGCTTCATAGTTTTAAATGTTAATAATAGATTTGGTTGTTTTTTTTTCACTCCCAACAGTTCAGCTACAGAAAGAGATGAGTGGTTAGAAGCTATCTCCAAGTCAATTGAAGAATACACAAAAAAGAGAATCACATTTAATCCCAGCAAAAGTCTTGAAGAGGTATCACACCATTATTGTTGGTTTGTTCTCTTTTGGAATAGAAAGTTTCTTTGCAAGTGTTCAGAGAAAGAAGAGACATTCCATGTTGAATAATAAAACAGGCTGGTGAATGAGAAGTGAATGGGTGTTAGAACGAAGTGGTATTTCATAACATTATCTCCATAAATCTGAAATTATTTTCTTCCCAAAAGCCCAAACCAGCTTCTCAATTCTCTCAGGAATCTGGTGAGCAGAAAGATTCAATGAAAAGATTTAAAAGTATAACAGCTGTTGATACAACTAGGCTGGTAAAGCTTGAAAGTCACACAGCCTTTCTGAACTAATTAAATGCATCTCTGTCCTCAGGCTTGCATTATAATGGTCACTGATGACATAGCAGATAACATTCAAGACCTTGACAATTGATCAGAGAAACCTCTTCAAAATAATTAGAGCTAACCTATAATCACTGGTAACTATTAATCTTTTCTCATCACTGATTGTGATGCTAATTGTGCCCATGTTCTCTCAGGCAGACCAGGAGAAAGAGGAAGAAGACAGTCCCCTGGGATCAAAGGCTCCAATCTGGATTCCTGATACCAGAGCCACGATGTGTATGATTTGTACAAGTGAATTCACCTTGACATGGAGAAGGCATCACTGCAGGGCATGTGGAAAGGTTGGGACATTTCCTGATTCACTTTTCTGCTAGTTAGTAATTCAGGTTCCATGTGTGTCAGATACAGATGGAGCCAAAAACAAAGTGTTGGATTTGGTTTAGTTTGTTTCATTTGAATAAGGTGTTACAACAGATGGGCAGTCAACCTTTTCAGCTGTTAACATGTTTCTTACTTTGCATTTTGGAGTCTTATTTATGATGATCTTCTGCAATTATGTAGTACAAATTGAGGATGTTAGCTGAAATAAGAAATCACTTCCTTGCTAATTTCCTATGATAAATAATGATCTTGTTTTAAAGTCAGTACCAGGTTTATTTTATATTTAACACTGACAAAAGGTGTATCTAATAAACCTTTATTTTTCCTGGTTGTAATCAAGGGAGAATACAGAATTCAGTGCAGTTAAGACATCTGTTGTGGAGAAATTTTCAAGAGAGCAGTGACTATTTTTGGTTGTTTCCTTAAAGATTCTGATTTAAACAGTTCAGTATCACAGGTACTCTTCATGAATTGTTAACATTGGCTTATTGCCTTATGTAATTCAAGTTTTTTTATATATATGCTTCAATTTTTATCATTTAGAGGAGGAAAGAGCAGCATGTTGAACATAAGGACATAGATCTCAAACCATTTTCTGTGTAAGCCATTTTCAGTTTTACCAGTGCTGAAGTCTTTGAGTGTTTGGTGATTTTTCAGATGCATGTCATGTACAATAAAGCTTTTCTCTCTTTCCAGATTGTCTGTCAAGCCTGTTCATCAAATAAACATGGTTTGGACTATATGAAAAACCAGCCAGCTAGAGTATGTGATCATTGCTTCAGGGAGCTACAAAAACAAGGTAAGGAAAAGCTTCATAAACTCTCATTTTTATGCCCTTATTAACATGGTGGGTGTGTGTTTATCATCTTACTGCTGGGTTCAAATGTCTCATTCTACCAGTGTCTGAAAAGCAATAGGCATCTGAGGCCCAAACAAGATGCTGTGGCTTGAGCAAGGAAGGGAATTTGCAGTACATTGAATTTTCCTTCCAGAAACAGTGTTCATTTGTCCACAGCAGTGACATGTAGCTGATGCTGCATTCTTTTTGATGTAACTAATGCTACATTGCATTTCAATAATCACAGCTGAGTCTCTTCAGCCTCTAGCCTTGGCTAATCTGGAATTCAAGTTGTTTTATCTGCACCTCAGACTCCTAACCCCTGGCCACGTGGATTTCAATGTGCCACAGCTAGAGCTGTTCTCATTAAAACACTTTCAGTTAATGTGGTGCTGCTGATGGCTACTGGAAATCAAGGGTTAGAGAGCTGGTGGTAATATTTGCTTAGAGATGAGGTCCAGAATCAGTTTCCCTTTCATCCCAAGAGAAAAATCCTTTTCTTTGAAGCATCTTCTTATCATTAGGCAGAAAGGAATGTAAAATCATTTACAGGGCAGCAGAAAATCTGTGTTGCCTCAGTGAAATAATCAAGCTGTAACCTCTGAAGTAGTGGTGGGAGCCTGAGATGTGTGGGGGAAAGATGGATTGTCTGGAGCCCTTGCAGATGGCTACACTGGGCACTAGAGGCTGCTGTGCTGCAGGCAATTGCAGGTGCTTTTAGCTGGGAAAAGAACTGCAGAGCAGGTGTAGAATCATAGAATCATCCACTTCTCCTGCACTGCTCCTTATTTCAGAGCCTCACACTCCAGGAGTAGACTTATTGAAGCTACTCAATCCAGACTGGGCTTAGGAAAGGGGATTTTCAAAGGAATAAAGTGATGCAGAAGTCTTTGAATAAAGGATCTGAAGGCAGTGGAGAAGGACTCTGGAGATGGGAATCTCCACAAGTGTGTGTGTGTGGTGGCATGATGTTGGCAGAGGAGCCCTGCTGAAATAAGCTGAGTTGATAACATATATAGAATTGTTGGGGAACAGAGGTAAAGCTCAGACTGAACTGCAGAGGACAGATCCAGAATGTTTGGTTTTTAAGAGTGAATTTTCACCTGGGCAAAGGTAGTTCAACATGAAGAAAACTTTGAAAACAAACAAGACCAGTGCATTTAGTTTTCAGTTTCTTGTGGGTTTGTTTTTCTTTTGTCTGCTTGTAATTTGGGAGATTCCAGCTCCTGGTGTTGATGATAATACTGAAATTTAATTCAGTGGTGAATTTAATGTGTTACTATTGAAACACTGGAATCAGAATTAAAATGTCAGCTGTTTTTAAGAAATAAAAAGTCCAAGAATCATTGCTTATGTTTAGTCATCTGTGACATGAAAACAGTGCATTCATCCTGTGCTTTTTAGATAACCAGTGTACTCCTAAGAGTGGATCTCCAGTCAACCATAAATCTCCATCAAGTGCCTTGTCTACAGTATTACACAGTATCCCCTCTGGAAGAAAACAGAAAAAAATCCCTGCAGCCCTCAAAGAAGTAAGTGCTTTAATGGTCAAAATAAAGCCTCCTTGGAGTTATGTCAGCAGCACAAGCTGGTCATGGTCCTCAGTGTTTCATCCAATTTAAAAGTTCCAACCCTTAGAGAGAACTCTCTGCCAGACCAGATAGATGCTGACAAAAAACCCTGTTTTTTCTTTCAGCCCTCTCAGTTAATTAGCAACATGTGAGATTAGGTAAAAATTAGAGTCTCTGACAGGGCAGGGCTTTGGAGATGTTACAGAACAAGCTGTACTGTGAAAACTTGGACAGGTGCATATATAATTTTTGGGTTGATTTATTTTCAGGTTTCAGCAAACACAGAAGACTCTACAATGAGTGGCTACCTACACAGATCCAAGGGCAGTAAGAAACCATGGAAACACCTATGGTTTGTTATAAAAAATAAGGTGCTATACACATATGCTGCTAGTGAGGTAAGAAACTGCATATTAAAAACCAAATATCCATGATAATGCTGCCTGTGTAACAAAGATCTTTATTTTTATGACCTAGAAACAAGCTATAAAATCAAATTACCTTACAGTTAATGATCTGCTTGGGATTTAGTGTTGTGAAAAGGCCCAGTGAGCTCAGTACTGCAATACACTGGCACAGCCACACTGTTTCTGGTTCCATGCCTAGCTCTGGGTGCCTCTGCCCTGCACTCCCTTGCACAGTTGTAGGTATGTTCTGAGTCAGTTCAACACATGGGGCTCTGTTTGGATGCACCCCACTGGGCTAGTGGCAAAGCCAACATTCTAAAAGCATCTTGTTCTGCAGCTCCATGAAGTATCTTGAGTGCTTGGAACATGAGCAAACTAAATCTCCTCCCTCAAGCTGTTGTCTTCAGCCTGGGGTTATTATTTAATATACAGTGCTGCAGTAGGAATAAGAAATGTGGTTTATCTAACAGCATTTTCTTGTTTAATTTAGAATGTGTAGTCCTATTAAAGTGTGGAATGATCTCTAACCAATAGATGATCCAACCAGATCATCTCAACCTCTGCACATCCCAGCATGTGCTGAGGATGTTGTAGCACTGGGAGATCTTGGGTTTGGGCTTTTTGGATTATATTTTGACAACAGTTTTCCAGGCCAAATACCCAAAGGGATTGCTGTCCCTCATTTTTTTTCCAAATGTGAGACCCAATTTTTCTTGTGTGAAGAATTACCCATCTTCACTCCCAGTCCACCCTCACTCTAGTTATTTCCTGGTTTGTGCTCAAATTTGTTCCTGCTGTAGTGCCAACCTTTATATTAGAACTTCTCAGTTATGTCCAGAACAGTTATTTTCACCACAACTTTGGTAACAGTATTAAAAAAAAACAACAAAACAAGTAGTTCTAGAAATATCTTAAATAGTTGCATACAAAACAATTACTTTTCTATATTTTATATTAATATAGTTAATATAACATTAATTTAATATGGATACACTTTGGCAGTTGCAAAAGAGACTTTGGCAGCCCTAAAAAAGGTTATTAGTCTGTGACAGTCACCTCATTTTCTTTTCTTTGGCTTTCTCTGAGATACCTTCCAGAGTAGCTTCAGTTTGCAGCTCACCAAGTTCTCTTCCCCATTTTCTTTAAGGAATATCTTACACTTAAGCTACTTCCAAGAGTATTTTAAAATGAATTTATTTAAATAAATGAGGGGAAAAATTGCCTTTTGAGGCAGGCTTTGAGCTCAAGTGAAACAAAGGTAAAAAGGTACAGCTTCTTTTGCAGCAGTGTTGAAGTCTGAGCTTTGTTGGTGCATGGAGACTGGCAAAAGTGGCATTTTATCTAACAACTCTGCTGCAGTGGTTTGGTGCATGAGCAAAGTCTAAATGCATTCCTTAGGATGTGTTACAAGCTCTGATTTTTGTCTTGTTTTTTCTTTTTCCCTGTCAAATAGGATGTGGCAGCATTGGAGAGCCAGCCATTACTTGGATTCACAGTCTGTCAAGTGAAAGATGAAAACTCAGAGTCTAGAGTGTTCCATTTACTGCACAAAAACACTTTATTTTACATCTTCAAAGCAGATGATCCCCATACAGCTCAAAAGTAAGAAACTTTTTGTTAGTTTCTATTACTTGTTCTAGGAAATATTTAAGTCACAAATGGTGATATTGACAGATTAAGCACATGTACCAAAAATGCTTATTATATATAATATGTAAATAAAACTTCTATTTTACTTAAACACAAGGTCCTGGTTTAAAAATAAGTTTATAGTCTCTGTCTCATTCAGTTCTTGCAAGATTTGCACTCGGGAAAAAAAAAAATCACTCTGTGGTCCCCTTAACTTCCCATTCACACAGCTCAGCCCTTACTCTCAGGGCAGAATTATTTACATTTTACTACATTTCTAGCATCAGAGTGCTTCAGAAACACTGTTTTTGCACATCCCTGAGAAGATGGGGATGTTTATCCCCCTCACAATCTAAGAAGGAATATAAATCCCAGCTAGAGGGGGTAAAAATATCTGAATATTAACTTTGAATTTCCATTGGATCAGTTCCTTGTGACTTTCCCCTCCCTTTACTTGTGTTTTCATGGATTTAATGTGCAGGGTGTCTGGTAATATGTGATTTAGCAGCACATATTGTGTGTGTGAATCTGGGGAAGTTCTGTCCACGTGCTCTGGGGCTTCCTCCCTCACCCCAAGACATCCCTACCTACCCCTGAGCCAGCTGCACAAGCTGAGGGTGTATCCAGCTGGGTACCTTGGTCAGTGTCCTGGCTGCCCCCAGACCATGTTTGCAGGGCAACTGGGAATCTGTAGCTCCCAGCAGCTGCCTGACAGTGTTTCATCTCCATCTGCAGGTGGATAGAAGCTTTCCAAGAAGGCACCGTGTTATAGCAGTGTCAGCACCATGGCAGCAGCAAATTTCAAGGCAAATATCCAAGGAGGGTGGTAAAAGAGAGCACAGCAGCTTCCAAAGGAACAGAATCCTGCCATCTCACCCTACACAAAACTGTATATTTGTCAGGATTAGCAGTTGTTGCATTTGTAGAGTAAGGTAATATTTTTTTTTTGGTGTGTATTTGTGTTGATATCCAATGTGTTATTTATTAAATGCCAATGTTTACTGTGATGGTCAGAATGATTTGTGAGGTCTGTGGTGCCCAAGGGCAGGTTGGTCAGCCAACATCTTCCCAAAGTTTGTGCTGTTTTCCTAACAAAAACCCACAAAGCAAACTCATCTGGTTCCTCATCATTTGTGTCTTCAGTTGCTGATGCTCACTTTGCAACTTAGCAAGAACAGAGCAGAAGAGAAATGGCAAAGGTTTTGTGTTTTTTGTTGGCTGTGTGAACTCCTTCCTGAGAAGCTGTGGGAGTTGTTGCTCCTTCCCTTGCATGCCAACTGAAATCTTGCAACAGCAGTGCAACAACTTCTGCATCACTGCAAAGTACAGCTCAATTTTTACAGGAAAAAAGGGAAAAAAAATAAATTAAAACACACTTCACAATTTCTAGAGAGAAGGCACTAGAGCTCTGACACTGCTATGAATGCCAAAGAAATGAGTTATCTTCAAACAACTGCAGGATGTATTTTATGTTTACCAGTAGTAATTTAAAGCAGAGTAGAAAAAAACTGTGTCAAATGAATTCTTTATCCAGTGTGAAGCAGCACATGATGTTCCAAGAACATTATGAAAACATGTCCACCCTCCCTGCCCAAAATGTTAAACTATTGTCTGTTTAAATATGATGTGGAAACTGGAATTGCCATACCAAGAAAACTCAGGTATTTTAGTGCAGATGGCATTGAAATGTATACTTAAATATACATTTAAATACCATTCTTTTAAATACCTTTTGTTTACACTATAATTGGTTCTCTTTGACACTTTAAAACACAATTCAGTTTTAGGTTGATCATTGTTTGTTTTTTCTTTAAGAACACTGTCAGTATACCTCATTAGAAAATACTTACTGATGATTCTGGTGCAACTATTCTAATTATTTTTAAACAATGTAATAGCATCAATGGAACTAGAACTATGAATAAAGCATGAAAAGCCATTTTTATGTCCAAGCAAGGCATATGTAGCCAGTTAATTTGAATATATGAAACACTTTTCAGCAATCCTCTTGTTGTGGTAATAGAATGAAGAGAAATAACTTTTAATGGTTTAAATCCATGGTGACAGCCTCACAAAGGGGAGAGAGGAGATGGTGGGACAGTTGTCATCACAGAAATGCCAGGAATGAAAATGCAAACCAGAATGATTCCCTCAAATACCTCATCATCAGGTCTGAGACACCAGCACAGCTCTGCAGCTGGGTTATCCAGAGCTTCTGTGAAGTTAGGAGTGGGCTTGGAAACCTAAAAAATTAGGATTAATTAGGTAATTTCATTGACTTCAAGCCTTGCTGAATCAGGGACTTAAGCTGTGGATCTGTTTTCCCTTGTGTAGGCTACAGATTTGACCAGGTAGTGTTTGAAATTCCATGGGAGTCTGATCAAAGCCTTTATTCTATTTAAATACAAACATGATAAATGAATATTTTTCACTTGTTCTATATAAAGGGCTCTTAGTTCATTTTCCAGACCAGCCATGTAAGCTGTTAGCATGTGAATCAGGGTGATTTCTGACATGGTTTTTACTGTACCCAAAACAAAACTGATAGCAGTATAACATAGATGTGGTGTGACCCTTGCAGTTGATACCATCAAAGGGAAGGGCTCCTTAAATTTTTATAGGGACTGCACACCAAATAAGATGGAAAAGCCATGAAGATCAGAAATGTAGCTACTTTAATAAATGGATGGTTTGATACTGATCTCCCAGCTGCAAACCAGCAATAGAAGTCAAAACACATCCTGAATTAGGTGCCCAAGTTCTGCCTCTTGTGTGGAGTCTACCTCTCAAGGATTTAGCAGAGTAAATCTGAAGTGTACTGTAAAAATCAGAGGATTTCTTCCAGAAGCAGCTGATCAATAAAAAAAAAATCTTTGTGGCAGAAACAGATTGGAAAGGAGCCTTAAAAACAATAGCACACATACTGCAGTCTAATTCTGTGTGAAATAAATTGTCTTTGTAAACATATTTTCCTCTTTCTCCAGCACTAGTGCTTTGTGTCAGATGAAGAACCCACAACATAGGAATTTTCATAACATTTTTAGACAGTTGCTTTCCAAACTTTACCTATTTTTCCAGCTCATCTCCCATTTTTGATTCATGATCATCAAAAGGAAAGTATTCACTTCTTGATTTGACTAAACACTAAAACCAGACCAGTTTTTCAACACCTGGCTACCTCTTCTGTATTAACTATACAAGGATCTATAGTTAATCATTCATTTCAGATTGGTTAGTAGAGCATGAGACAAACATTAGCATTGAATATTAGTTCTAGCATCTTTATTCTGGGATAAATAGGATCTTTTTAACTTAAAACTATTTTTTTTTTATGCCCAAAGGACTTAAAAACAAATGGATAAGCTGAGCAGCTATGGAACACACTTTACTAAGTATTTTTTTTGTGTGGAAACTTGATTACTTGATTGTGTATATTATTACTTCATAATATAAGATGTTTGGAAAGACACATTCAATGCATTTCTTTGCCATAACTGGTGTCCTGTGTATTTACCATCCAAACAGACTTTGATTTGGAGCAGTCCTAAACTGTACTGTCTAAATGAAAGAATAGAATCTTTATTTTGTAAATGAAAAACAATCTAAAGTTGCTGTAAATATTCCTGTGGATATGTATCATGTTTGTACAAATAAATTCACATTAGTTGAGTCTGCACGGGGGAGTTTTTATGTGTGGTGTGGTTTGTATATTTGTTGATTTTCAAAGGGCAGAATTTGCTGGCATTATTCTGCACACCAGTCTTGCTTTAAAATACCTTTATTTTGTCCTTACAAGGAGAAAACAGCCTTCAGAGATTGTCTGCACTGGCTGCTGCTGGATCTGACCACCTCAAACATTAGTTTGAAGTTGTTTTGCTGCTGTCAGCCAAGAGACTTCATTCCCTCACTACCCAAGTGCTGTGTTTGCTACAAAATCATTTCCACCTTCCTCCCCTCCTGCCTTTCTTTAGTTGCCTCTTGCTGCCTAGTCCTTCACTTTCTGATCCCTCTTCCCTACAAGCTCTTCCCTTCACCAGCTCATGATGTTTGTCTTTATAAAGCCCAAGCAGGGGGGGTTTTATCTCCTGGTCCATTAGCTCACAGAGAAACCCTTCATTCAAACTTCTTCCTGGAGAGGAGAGTTCTGCAACATAGGATGCAGGCCAAGATACCTGGCTGCTGGTGAGCAGACATGCCCAAGGCAAAGCAAGCACCCTAAGGAACCATCAGTCTGAAGAATGGAGTTCTGTCTGTGTGAAGGTCAACTGAAGGATGTGACATTAATAAATCCTCTTGCAAAATCCAGTTCTGCTCTGTCTGGATCAGTTTCTGTTGACCTAAGTACTTCAGCAGGGCCTGCAAGGGAGAGATTTTTCTCTCAGGTTAGTTATGCTGCCTCCTCCTGCTTCTCTGACATGTTTAAAAGCAGCTTTTTGATAACCCACAGGAACAGCATAAAGGGTTTTGCTTCTCTGCATGTTTCTGATAGGGATGTGTCTCTTGTAATCCTGGCTGACACTGCTCCATGGACACGACTTTCTAATACAGATCAAGTTATGAACTGGGTCACTTGCTCTGAGGAAGAATCCAAACATGTTTTACTGGTTAGTGACATCTCCATTCTATTGAGGATATCTGAATACTTGTCTGGAATAAGCTTGGGTGCAAATTCCTTGCTATTTTGAAATGAAAACAGCACTAAGCTCCTTCCCAGGGACAGGGGATGTGCAGCTCAGGCTGGTTTGAGAAGTGACAAGCACTGCAAATGGAGCCTGCTGTAACATTTGACACTTACAGAAGGCTTAGCAAGTTCATTGCTCCCAGTTAAGAATTCTTCATTAGGCTCATTTGCATTTGGGAACACGCCCGCTCAAAAAGCACAGTACGATGCCTGCAAACGCTGACGGACCAGTGATGCTGAGCTCGGGCAGACACAAACACAGGGGGTGGGAAGCAAAGCAATAGAGGAATTGACAAGATAAAGACACACGGAGCCTGCAGCCGCCGCTGCCCGACCGGCCACAGCGACTGGGGGGGGAACTCGTAGCTGGAGACACTCCAGCCCCGCCTGGATCTGTTCCTGGGTGACTTGCTCTAGGTGACCCTGCTCTGGCAGGGGGGTTGGACTAGATGATCTTCTAGGTCCCTTCTGGGTTCTCCCGCAGCTCAGCACGATGACACCCGCAGGTTAAAGCCACCTTCACCACCTCTGAGGGAGCTCCATTCCCAGCAGCTCTTCGCCCGCGGCCCCCAGCACCCCCAACCCGCACAGGCTGCGCCCGCAGCGGCGGTAACAGCGCTGCCCCTACCCGCGGGGAGCCGCTACCGGCCGCCGGGCGGGTGCTGAAAGTGAGAGCGGCTCCCCGAGCCCCGCCCCGCGCCGATCCACCACCTCCCCGGCGGGGCCCCCGCACTCCCCCCCGCAAGGCTGCCGGGCGCGGGCGCAGGCGCAGCGGGCGCAGCGGGGAGAGGCGGAGCCGCGGCGAGGAGGCGGGGTCGCGAACTCTGACCTCCGGGAGCCGGAGCCGCCGCTGCCAAATAAACCCGCCGGAGAGGCCGCCGGGCCCGCCAGGTGAGCGACTTCCCCCGGGTAGCGGGCGCGGCTTAGGGCGGCGGGGGAGTTCGCGGTGGCATTCCGCACGACCCCGCAGCCCGTTAGCCTTGCGGGTTGGCGCGGCTGCCGGCTCTCCGCGGAGGGCGGCGGCGCGGGGGACACCGCCCACCCCACCCCGTCCCGTCCCGCCTCGGGGGGGCCTCGGCGCGTCCCGCAGGCGGCCCCGCGCCCCCCGACCTTTCACCTACAGGAACCGCTTGCGCCTCCCGCCGCCCCGCATCCGGGCGGTGCCGGCTGCCGCTTCCCGCCGGCGTGACGGGCTCCGGCCTCGGCTGCGGGGCAGAGGGAGCCGCGGGGAGGAGAGGCGGGAGATGCCACCCCTCGTGCTGCGCTCCGGCCTTCCCCGGCCTGGCTTCGCGCAGCCATTTTGTGCGGGGCCCCGGAGCTGCCTCGGCTCCCCTCGTCCTTCCTCGCGAAGCTCCCTTGGGGAGGGGAAGAGGCGAGAGGCGGAGGGTAGTGCGGGAATGGAGCTTGACCGCCGCGTCTCCCTCCCTCCTTCCTTCCCCCCTCGTGGTTGCCGTGCGCGGCCTCAGCCCCCCGGGGTGCGGGTGCGGCCGCTTTGTGCCCGCAGCCTCCATCCCCCCGCGCCTGTCGCTGGCGGGGGTTGTTGGGGTTGAGGCGGTTTGTCCCGCGTGGCCCCGCAATGATTTTGTTGGGGGCAGGCGGCCCTGTTCGCCGTTCCTTATTCCATCCCGTTGGGTGGGGTTTTTCCCTCTCCCTTGCGTGGTTTGCGGGTTCTTTCTTCCCTCTGGGCTGCGGGTGAAGTGTGAAAAGCACAGTGGTGAACTCAGTTTGCACGTTGTGGGGGGGGAGGAGGGGAGATGGGGGGGGTGCGTTGGCCAAATAAACTTAGTCTTTTGATGGTTTCACTGCAAAACGAGTGTGTGAGGTGAAAACTGAGTCGGGCATTCCTCACATGTGGAATTTCCAGCGTGAACCAGCCATCAGCAAGGTGGGTGCTGTAGGAAGATCTGCATCTAAAAAAGGTGAAAAAAAAAATATATATAATAGGGTTTTCTGTAGGACAGTTTTCCTGGTGTTGGAATCAGGATTGTATAAGAAGAAATGTAATTGTTGAGGGGAGGCAAAGCATCACATCCCTGTGCAGTGCTCACCTAGTGACTCTTTGTTCTGCACTTTGATGCTATAAATATCTGCCCCCCCCATCAGTCCCTGGCATCCAGTTGTGACACAAGATGTCTGACAGCATTCAGCCCTCAGCTCACTCCTTACTGTGCATCCCAGGGATGCTCGGTGGAGGGTGGTCTGGCTGCTGCTCTTTGCAGCCTCTCTGAGGACACATCACCCAGGACAAAGTGGCTGGTGTGAATTTGGGCTGTGTGTGCCCCTGCAGGGTGATGTCAGGAGCACAGTGATGTCACCCAGCAGGGTGTTCTGTCCTCTGCTGCTGCAGTTCGTGGGGGATTGGACACTGCCAAGTCTGCAAGATGCTTATTTACAGAGAAGAGTTGGCTCTGTACTGATTTGCTTTAATTTTTCCTCTCAATTCTTATTAATATTTCTGCTTTTCTTCCTGGTTGTGTTTTCTTAGGAAATGTTGTCTTGATGGGAACAAATGTGGGATTTCTGGTTTCTTTAATATCTATACCCCAGGCTAGACTGTGGGACAGGAGGGGAGATTGGGATTTGTTTTGTTTTTTGTTTGGGTTTCTTGGGTTTTTTTTTTAGTTTGCTGTTCTGTTTTCTGCTCAAGTATTTTAAGCTCTGAAGCCAAAGCCCTACTGAAGTTGACTTTGAGGGGAAAAAGATTTGGGCCAGATGACTTCCTGAGGTACCTTTCAATAAGAATTATTATTGTATTGTTATTAAAGTTGTAGAAGGAAGAGGAGCACAGGGAACCAAATCCAAACACAGCCTTATTGATACTCCAGCAAGCAAATGATTTGCATGGAAAATACAATTACAGAATGCTTAAAGCTGCTGTGCTAGTCCAGTGAACACTGCCTCTCATCTATAATGTGAAATCTAAATATTTACACTGGTAAGATTAGTTTGCTTGTTCCTTATGCTGATAGGTTTGGTTTTGATTTATAGTCGTTGTGTTACACAAGTGAAGTTTGCACAGCCTGGGAAATTGCTGTTATGAAGGAAAGCTGGAGAGAGTGACCCATGCCTGAGGTCTGGGTCAAAAATCTCAGCACCCCTGGCTTAAGGTAAGGAGATTAAGTGTGAGGAACAGAAGGTGTGGAAGCTTTAACTTGTGCCCATGTGTTGTGGGGGTCTCCATGGGCTGTACTGCACTGATGGTGTGTGTGTGTGTGTGCCCATGTGTGCACTTCATTCTAGTCTTACTCTGCTGTGTGCAGACCTGTCCCTGTTACCCTTCAGTCAGCAGCTTTGATTCCAGAGATCACTGCAGAAGACTCCTAAAGCACCAAAGGATTGCTCTTCCAAGAATCCAACTGCCTTTGTGTATCAATAATATTAATTTTGTTGGTTTTGGCCTTCCCTGAAAGGCTGTTCAAATTTGTTTTCAATTACTTCTATTCAACTTGTTAATAACACAGGCTGGGCTAAGGAAATGAAGCAAGAAACTTGGGAAAATGTAAATGACCAAAAGCTAAAGCCAAAACCCTCTGCTATTGTCATATTAGCTCTAATTAATGGGTATTTCATTCCAAGTAAATTGAGGTTGCTGTTTATAGCTTAGCACTCACTTTGTGGTGTGAAAACTGCCCTGTTTGTTTTGGGATTATGCTTCCTCCAAGTATTAACAGGACAGCATCAGTGTCAGCATGATTAATGCTTTCACACTTGACTGACTCCATCTGAATATTTTTTTCAAGAGTGCTTTGCATATGTGTTTATAGGAAATAAAAAAAACCCACCAAAACAAAGAACCAACCAAAAAAAAACCCCTCTAACAAAATCTAACCCTGTGGAGCTGATAAAGAAAAACCAAAACAACAGGAACGGAAAAACCACAAAACAAACCATTGGCAAGAGGCAGATAATGATATTTATTTAGGGTATATTTTTATCTGAAACCACTCCAGTGCTGATTGACTGGGAGGGTGTGTGGGAAACCCAGGCCACCTGCATGGGCAGATCTGGGGTTGCCCATAAGATGGGCAAACAGTCCTGTTTTCTCATTTCTCCTGTCACTTGCTGCCATGAAAAGGCAGAGAGCCACGAGTCTCCATTATTTGCACAGCCATGCCTGCAAATGCATCCCTTTCCCCAGTGCTGTGTGCCTTTTAATTATGCCCTTATGCTTTCCAAATCTCATCTCCCCTTCCTTGCCTGCAGATTTAACTGCTGCAGTTTGCTGTTGTTATCTGCCTGTTACATACGTGGTCTCTCAATCTTGCTGTGCTGCAGATTTAATAAACAGCATCTAACTGAATGTCAGGAGTCACATAAATATTCCTTTGTTCACTGATAAAGAGAACTCCTTTTAAGTCTGCCAACTGTTCCACTGTCCTGGACAATGTGGTTTCTGGAATGACAATCCCAGAATAGCTCATTTATCTTCTGTGTTCATCCAGCTTTGCTTCTGGGAAACACTGAGCAAAGCAGCATCATTCCACAGATGTTTGCTCCATTTATTCTCCATGAAGTAAAAGAAACCTTAGTGCTTTGAAAAAGTGACAAAGCCCCTAACTCTGGCCCTTTTAATCATAAAAGGGTTTTAAAATGCTTTTTATTTTAGGTGTGGTTATGGATGAAACAAGGTTATGTTGAATTCTTCATGAGTACATGATGAGCTGAGTGGAGATGAGGACTGGATTCCATGTTACTAAGCCCTGTGTGATGACCTGAGTTAAAATAGTGCATCTTAATTTCATTTTCTTAGTATGACTAGAGAGAGATCAAGACAGTTTCTCCTGAGGGGGAATTACTTTCCAGCTAACTTTCCAAGATATTCACCTGTTGACTTTTTTTTTTTTTTTTTTTT
>VYZU01082089.1:77814-88118 GCA_013401355.1 Ceyx cyanopectus | reverse complement strand
TGTAAATTAAACATATAAATTAAATATATAAATTAAATATATATTTATGTATATATATACACAACATACACACTTTATGCAACACTTCCATTGGAATATTTTTCTGCATGTAGATTATAACCACATGTCCCAGGTAGTTTGCTTAATATTTTTATTGATTACCATCATGGTTTTCAGGGCTGTCTTTAAGTTATACACAGTGTATTGCTGTGTCAACACCAGCTTCTCCCCAGAAATTTTCTGTTGTTCAATACATTTGAATCAAAAACAGTGACAGCATCCACATCTTTATTCAAGTGGCAGTCTGAGCTAAGGAAATAATCATGTTAATAGTTAAAAATGTTCTCTCCATTTCACATAGCAGCTCTTGGTTTTGGTCTGACCATAGCAGTTGCAGATCCTTCCATCTCATTTTAGTTTCCTATGGCTGGAGCATCACAGTTTATTCCTTCACTGCTTTCCTGCATGGTAAAAAAAGTTAGTTTAAATCAGTTTTTTAGCTATGTTTAACTAAGAGAGCAGTCAGTGCTGTCATATCTGGTTTAGGAGAACTAACTAGCAAGTGCAGAGTAATCCCTTAAAGCACACACTTGGGTTCTGAAGGTCAGGCTTGCTTTCCTAGGAAGAAATTAATTTCCAGTGCAGAATTTGTGCCTCTGAGCTGCAGGGTGACTTCACCAGCAGCACAGAATGCTTGGCTGAGCAGTTGAAAAGCTCTTGGCTTCAGCTTGCTGTGTCTCAGTAGGTTTGGGATAGATGGGATTCATACTTCAAGCTCCCAGCTGGTGAATTCATGGCTGTGATCATTAATTTATGGAGTTTCAAGATGAGTTTCCATCTTGGTTTTTTATTCATGATTGTTAAGTACTTGTAGGTAAAAGATGATTGTGGGGTTTTTTTTTCTAAGGGGCACTGGTGTACAGTGAATCCTTAAAAACTGGCCTCATATGGTGGTTGAGACCCTCAGTGATGGACACCTAAGTGTTTATTACATTTTCCCAAGGAATATTTTGTAAGGGATCTGTGCATTTATATATACATCATTCTTTAAATATTCTGATTTAATACTAACCAGCTGTTCCAGTTGTTGAGATGTTAATTATTTCCCTGCTGATATGTCCTGGTCAGTAATACACCTTCTCAAACGGAGTTTATTGTTCTTTGGGAAAGCAGAGGAGAAAAAATACAAAGTGAGTTGAGCAAAAAAGATGCAGAATTTATAAAGAGACAATAAATTATTACTTTTTTAGTATAATCAAACTTGAAATTCTGCAGGGATGTCACCTTCAGACAACTATGAACATACCTGTGTGCCCTGTGTTGTCCCCAGGGTATTTTTACTGCTGAGGCTGTAGATGTTAAGCATCTTCTTTCCTTTCTTTGACAGGAAATTCTGGTGATAAAAGATCATGGCAACCATAGAGGAACTGGCCCATCAAATTATTGAACAGCAAATGGGAGAGGTACATAAATTTCAAGTCCTATTTAAGAGACAGTGGATATAAATGTACAGACTGACATGTCAAACCCAAAATCCCAAGAGAAAAGAATTTTTAATACACCCAAACCTCTGGAGACTCTCCCATGGAAGACTAGAAGAATTTACTAAATCCATTTTACACCACAAAGTACTTTTTTTTGGCCAAAGTTTACCCCACAAAAATGAAACTTAAGGAAAATGTAGCAGTGTTTCCAGTGAGTGACTCTGCTTCTTGGGCCTGGAGTGGTTTCAGTTGTGCAATTTGCTCAGTTTCAGTTAAACATTTACAATCAAGAGCTGTCAGTACATAGCTTTTACTTGCCAATTAATCAATTGCTTCAGCTGTCATTTTGGTTTTCCCTGGTGAAGTTTGCCATGCTCTTCTTCACTCTAAAATATTTGCTGGTGTTTGGCATCAATCAAAAGGGAAATTGAACTCTGCTGACTTGTGGCTTTCATTTCTGGAACCTGGGTGCAGAATCTGTGTAAAAGTAACAGTTCCTTTCAAATAATTTCTTTTCCTCCCTGTGATGATTTCAATTAGAAATGTTGGCTAGTTAATTCTATTCTATATACAGCTTTTATTGGAGCATCTGAGTGGCTCAGAGGACATAAGTGATTGATGTGATCTGTGGTGTTTTCTTTCACTTGTCCTGTTCACAGGTGAGAATGGCATTATTAGTGTAGGTTTTTTTTGCTAATGGAATTCTTTGTGTAGCTTTTTTGTTCCAAAAAAGTAAGAGAGGATGGTGTGATGATGATGTGAGGGTTGTTTCTCAGTTGATTCCATCAGACACTGAGCTGACAGTATCTCAGTGCCACGGGGGGGAGGTAAGGTCCTTTTTTCTGTTTCTTACTGTAATTTCCACACTGACAGCAAGAAGTTAACCCAGCTAAAACAAGTGGAAGTTTTCTGCTGGGTTAGTGCAGGGTCTGAGAAGCCTCCACTGAGTCCCAGAGCCTCAGAAAGGACCCAGCAGGAGCCAAAGGATGTCAGGGGAGAAGATGGAGCGGAGATGAGTCTGCAGGGAGCTCTTGGCTCTTCCTGGCCATGGTGAAACTACAGCCTTCCAGTTTCCAGGGATATCATCCTGTCAGCAGCATAGCTGAGGATTTGTCCTTTAGCAAGGCTTTATTGAGCCTGAGACTGTCACATTTTGTTTGGCAGCCCTGCAGCTTAAGCATCCCCCCCCCCCAGTCGCTCATTCTCACGCTACACCAGCCGGGCTGACGTAAGCTCTGTGTGATGGGCAAACTGGGGGGGGAGTGGGGGGAGGAAAGTCTTCTCCCAGTTGGAATCAGCTCCCTTATGTCATACAGGGTGCAGCCCAGCCTGGCATGTGGTTAGAAGGACTGCAAAGGGTCACCCAGGGCAGTGCAAGGTAGGACTCCAGCAAGGAAAGTGCTTGTCTTGCATTGCCACCTCCCAGCTGCAATTGCTTGGTGGTGTTTTTGTTCAATATAAGTGTTGAAAACCACAGTTTAAGGTCTAGGGAACTTCAGCAGTATTTTTTTGCTAGCATTTGTATTCCTCTTAAAATATTTTTAATGGAATTTACAGGGAAAATCTACAGAAAAAAACATGAAAAGACAAGTATTCCCATTCTGAGTAGAATGGAAAGTGCTTTTGTGTCTCATGGAAATAATGGTCAGAAGTGTCCTGTGACAGGTTTTGGTTTGTTCATAATGCCAGTTGTTCATGAAGTATTTGAAGCTACAAAATCATCCCAGACTATTTTATAATGATGACAAACACATGGTTTTGTTAATGTAGGGCTTTTTTTTTTTTTTTTGCATAAAAGCAAAACTTATGAAAAAAAAAATTAATATACAGACTTGCCTATATGGAGCATTGCACAATGTTTATCTTTTCTCAGATTCTTCCAGCTTTTGCTGAGTATGAGGTCATTTGCATCTCTGCATCAGGATCAGATTCCTTCATTTGTTCAGGGAAGGTGTCTGTCAGGAGCCCAAGGCAATCAGTGGCTGGGAACACTAATTATAAGCTGGTTTGTTTCCACACTCTGCCAGGTAACAGTAGCAGAGGAAAGCTCTGTATTTGTTGAAATGGGATTATTCTTACCAGTGTAGAAGTTGAACTGGCAGGCTGACATTTTGAAGGGTTGCAGAGAGTTCCCACCTTACACACCATGTAGATCTTGATATTTTAAGGGAGCAAACTGTAAATGTTGCTGTATAATAAAATATCTTTATCCTAAGACAAAGTAGATGAATTTTTTTGAATATGGAAGGTATTCATGCTCAGGAAAAATCAGGGATTTTTAGAAAGCAGTGTTCAGAACTGGCTAGGGCAGTGTTTTGAGTGGCATTTCTTTTTGGTGCTGCTGGCAGCTGAATTGATCCCCCCAGCAGCTTAATCCCCCTCTCTGATCTCTCTGCTGAGCACACCACGGAGATCTGGATGGAAGGGATGCTCTCTGCTAAGAACACCCTTTGTCTGTTTGCTGGGCAGCTTTGTCACCTGCACCAGTGGCCTGTTCCAGATTAACCTACCAGTTCAACCTTCTGAGCTGAGGGGATAGGAGCAGGTAGGTTATAAAAGCTGAGTCTGGTCCCCAAAATAATGCTTTTGTGGGTAAAACTGCCAATTCAGCCTAGGATGGGAGCTTGTATTGCTGCTCTGACCCATCTCTCTTCCCCCTTCCTCAGGGCTGCCTCCTTCCTTCTGCTGGTACCTGCATTTACATGGAGGTGTGGTTGTAAAATTAGGAAGCTGATCCAGGAGGAATGAAAAAACTCTCAACCTGTTCTGAAACAGTGACTTCACTGTGAACTAAAGATGTGTGCTCTCAAAGTTTGGGATGGAGGGTGACAGCTGATGAGCATTTTTATAATGGTGTAGGTACTTGGAATTAATAGTACAGAATTGCAGGATGTCCCAGATTTTGAACTGCAGAAAGTTTGGGGAGTTACTTGAGAATTTAAAACAAAAACTTGAAGTTCTGTAAATGATGCTGAGACAGATTTCCTTTGGACTTCAGAAAGTCACCAACTCATTACTCATCAATTTCATGCTTTTCACTAATTTTCTCTCATTTTCTAGTTCCCCAGTTTAGAGTTCTGTTGTTCTGGTTTTGCTGCTTTAACAGAAAAACAGGCCAGGCCAATTGCTGTGTTTCCACACCAAATATTGTCATTATTAAGTATAAACTTTTCAGTGTAAGTGTAGCACAGCTATGATGAAAGGTGGTGTGTCCTATGAACATTAATAAATATTCAGGCTGATAGACTTTTGTGGACTTGACAACAGTTCATTGCTTTGCTTCAAAATGGGTGTAAACCAGTGAAACAGAATTTTCTAATTAGCAAAATCAAGTTAAATTAGATGCCAAGCACTCGTGCCAATGATAAGACATCCCGAAAACATCCGAAATTCCAAATCTTTTGCAGAGAAGTTGGTGAAACCTGAAGCTTTCATGCAATAAAGGGTAAGGTAAGATATCCACCCCTGGGGGAGCATATCCAGTGTCAATCCATGACGTGTTTCTTTGCAGATCAGCAGTTCCCAGGGAGCTGTTCCTCAGACACTAATGGATGGCTCAGCACAACGGATCCAGATTGTCCCTGCGGATTCAGGCCTCTCCCTGCCACAGCGTATCCAGGTATGCTGCTGCCCCTGAAAGGCAGAGAACAACCAGTGCTTGCTCCCACTTTTCACATAATCTGCTTTTTTTTAATGCCATGTTATTTGCTGGAATGTAAATGTTAAGCCCTGGGGGGGCAGAGACCATTTCTGTGTGAGCAGGAACAAAATTCATTCCAGCGCTTCCCCTTTTTCCCCTTTTTCTCCTACCAATCTAAGATGGATAAAAAATACAGCTGCTGAACAGAAGCTTTTCCCAATATTGGAATGTTACTGCTCTCCAAAAGCTGAGTAGTTTTGAGATTTAATTCATCTGAGTTGCTGGAGCATCTCTACATTTTGGAGCAGCAGGGAGGGAAACTGCAGTGTGTCATTGAGACAAGGCATTGAAAAGCGCAGAGCAACTCGTGCCTGAGAAGGTTACTGGTTTTTGGTTGTCCCAAGCAGAGTTATGTGTCCCAGTTACTGGTTTTTGGTTGTCCCAAGCAGAGTTATATGTCCCAGTTACTGGTTTTTGGTTGTCCCAAGCAATGTTGTGAGTCCCAGTATGCTGATTCATAGCCTGGCCAGGTAATATCTCCACTGTGGCACAAGGAAGTTCTTGACAGTGTTGGAGTTAACACAGATGTGTGTATAAGATTAGGAGGGTTTGGGGAGCAGAGTGTTATATTTTATCCCTTAAAAGGCAGTGCAAGTCCTTGCAAATGTTTTCTTTTGAAATTTTATCCCAGAGAAAAAAAATCAACTGCAGAATAACTAGAAAACTCTAAAAACTTTCCAAATCTTAACACATCTCAGGTCTATCTTGTGCACACAAAACCACTCCTTTTAAGCAGGGCAGCTGCTAATATAATCTTGGCTGCTTTTTCTTTCACTGGCTTCCCTATTCATTATTTTCCACTGTTTTCTCCTCTTTTGGTGCATTGCATTCAAGCTCCATCCTGCCTTCCAAGACTCTTCACAGCTCCCATACATGATCTTTGGTTTGGTTTTGTTCTGTCATGTCCTACCTGTGTATCTGTATTTATGGCACCAGTGCTACCTCTCCTACAGTAGGTCTTTGTTCTTTCAGCTGATCTCCACTTTTTCTCTAGACTTTGTATACAGCAGCACTTTATATTAACTAATTTCTATCAATCAACCACCATTTCTTTATCTCTTTTCATTCTCAGTATCTATAAGTTATAATGTTCTGTAGTGGAAAGCTATTTAATATAATTAATATGATTGGATGAACATACAGAAATTTTATTTCTAGGGACCATTATGTAGTTTTTCACTGTCTCATGGAGCTGGAAAATCACTTGTTTCTAACCCAGCTACTTTGTCCCTTTTATTCCTTCATCTGCTCATTGATTTTTCATTCAAAATGGATGGTGAGCACTTCAGGGTTGTAGTTGTGTCTTGATAGCCATGGAATAAAATTCAGTAGGATGGCATCCTTCCTGCAACAGGCATCTACAGACATGGCACCAAGATCAACAGTAATAAACTTGATATAAAACTGAGTAAGCAACACATTCCTCAAAGCAGAATTTATGTGGAGAGTGCAGTAGTTTGTAGGAACAAATGCACCTCAGTGAAATGTTCAAAAGAAATGTGAAATTAATTGGGTTTGAGTTTATCTTTTCAATCAATTTTTATTTTAGTATTGTTTAATGCAGATAAATAATTATCTGAAAACTTGAAATACAAAATCCTTACTCAAATGTTCTTTAAAACACATTCAATTAGTCACACTTTTTAGGAAATGCTAACATTTCTCTAGGATAAAAGTTGAAAGTCACATTTGTTGTTACACAGCCATTTCTGTTCTAAACTGGCTCTTTGGCCTCTCTCTTTAGACAATTTCTTTTTCCTATGCTAGCAACACAGAATTGCTGAGGAATTTAATTCATGGAGGTGATGTTCAAGTGGAAGTCAAAACTTGTCAACAGACAAGGCTTAAAAGCAATAAATATTCTCCATTAGCATCAGGGTGCTACAGTGCAATACATGGCAGAAGTGTGTCTTTTAAGCAGACAATCCTGAATTAATAGATTCCTGTTTCATAACATTATCCCTTCAGCAATATTGAGTATCACATTATTAAGAAACACAATATGTTGTCACTGATCCCTGCTGGATTCCCTTGAGAAGGTGCAGTGAGTTGTGTGAAGAACCACCTAGAAAATAGAATTGATACTGTTCCTTGAAACTAGTTCTAAATGTCAGACTAGGAAATAAGTCATTTCATCAGAAATAAGTAATTTTATCAGTAATAAGAACCATAGGGATGAATAGATGGACATAACTGTTTGGTTATATATAAAAATATAAGATTATTGATCTCAATGCAGAAATAGTTTGAAGGAAACAGTCTTTGGAGGATGATTTTCCTTAGTCTCTAGAATAAACCAGACAGTTTTCATTACAGGTATTTTGATGGAGAAAGGCAGGAATTTACTACAAGTGAGATTTAGAATGGAATCTTGGATTATTTTCTCTGAGGATTATAATCTGTCAAATTTGGCAATAAATGGAGATTAGTGGAGCATTATTTAATAAAGTTCTGCTTTATTTGGGCTTGAAAATAGAGATAAAATGGGGGGAAAAACAGTCTGTAAATATATTCTTGATTATGAAATGAAGTATGAAAATAAGGTTTTCATTTTATTTTTTTAATAAATAAAAATGGCAGTGAGAGATACTCAGGTTTACTTATTTTTTTTAGGAATCTATATGTAAAAAAAATGACAAATGTATATAGAGGTGCAACAGGTTTATTGCTTTTCTTGCTGTTTGATGCTTATTTTTTTTCACTTGCAAGTCCACATTTGTGTTTTTAATTAGTTTTTTTTGCTAAGCAGCCAAACCTGGAATGCAGTGAATTCAAGAGTTCAGATTTCTTCTCCCCTGGCAGGTCCCAGGGCTGAGCTGCAGCCCTTCCTCAGATTCTGGCTGCCAGAATTGTCAAGGTTTTCATTGGTGTTGTGGGAAACTTGAGTGTGAAGTCAGGTTTGGATTTAAAACCCCCTCAGTTGAAATGTGTTTCAAAATACAGTGGAAATCCAAGGTTTTGCTTCAGTTTACCTGGCTCTTGTGTGAAGAGAGGGGGGAAAAGCAAAATTCCCCTTTCCTCCAAGTGCCCAGATTGGGCCACAAAGGTGCAATTAAAATTCCCATAACAATTTGAGATAAATGTATTATTAGATTGTCACAGATCAGCAGACGGGCCAGAAGATTCAGATTGTTACAGCACTTGATCAGAGCTCAGCAGGCAAGCAGTTCATCTTAACAAATCATGAAGGCTCTACCCCAAGCAAGGTGATCCTTGCCAGACAAGATTCCACTCCAGGAAAAGTAATCCTAGCAACTCCAGATGCTGCAGGTGTCAACCAACTGTTTTTTGCATCCCCTGATATATCTGCACAGCACATCCAGGTAGAGAATCCACTTTATTTCATCCTTTTGGTTCAAATGGGATAAGAAGAGATGTTTTATTTCCAAATATGTCTGTCTGGGTTCTCTTTTTTTTTTAATTATTTTTTTTTATGGTATGCTTTTCCTTGCACTAGTGCTCAGCATGGATACTTGGAAATTGCAAAAAGAACTTTTTAATTTTTTCCTGTATTATAGCTTTTAAAATTGATCCCCCAGCTCATGACATTAGGAAGAATACTGTTACTTTTATTGTCATTTTCAGCTCCTGCCATACCAGTATTTTTTCTTGATTTCTCCTTTGTTGACTCTCCATCTGTTTTCATGTATTTTCCCCACTGTTGTGATCACTTAATATTTCCTTCTGCTTCTTTTCCCTTTCATATGCTGTTGTAACTACCATTCAGCTGTGGGAATTGTACTCCAAGGTGTTTGCTCAGAGACTCCAGCAAAGAATCACAACGCTGGGTGGGGGTGGAAAAATGACAGTAAAGATTTTGGGTGTATTAATGGGAGACTGCAACTCCAGGTTACAACACCAGGGTTGTGCCTCCTTAAACTGGTCCCCAGTGCATTCCCATTTCCTCACCTGGCAAGGATGGGGTGGAATTGACATGAAGAACAGGCACAGAAGGGCTGGGAGATGTGAGTATGAATTAACCATGAATTAGATTAGTTTTTACCCATATACATAGATGCTGCTGTGAAAATCAGTGTGGGAGGCCAGGCAGCAGTAGAACAGCTACAGCCCATTTAGTCCAGTATCTCACTATTAAGAAATTGCTTATGGAAAAAGAGGAAAAACTGGATAAATCAAATGGTCCTTCTGAGCACATCCCTTCACTTCATTAGCTGATGATTTAGTGTGACCTCCCCAGGAGGAGATTGCAGTGAGATCATCATCTTTGTAGATCCCACTGAAGTTTAACCACCTTTTTTTGCTATTTCTGTAGGCCATACATACAGAGAATAATACAGATATATTATTCTATAGTATATATCATTATACTATTATTATTAATATATTATCCTATAGTATAGTTGTTTGTTGTGCAAAGAAAATTTGCTCTTCTGAGAGTTCTAAATTCTATTTTTTCTTACACTATAAGAAACAGTTATAAAAGATCCTATTGTTTTTATAAATTACTGAATCCCTTTTTAACTTGCAGACCCCTGATCTTTTTAGTTTGTGCTTTTCTGGGAGCTCTGGTTGGCTACCCACATGTTCTACAAGCTTGAAACAGCTCTATTGTGTGTCACACGTTGGTTTTGAAACTCACAGATGTGTTCAAAGGTGCACCCAAGGTCCTTTCTCCAAAGAATTTAATTGCTATGACTAGGGGAATGGTAGCAAAAGCCAGTCCTGTTGAGAGGTATTTAAACATCTTTAGTGGAGCCATGCACTTTGCATTTTAGGGAAACCTTAACAAGTGTAACAAGTTCTTTTCAAAAGCAGGAGATGAGAAGGGCACCACACTGCTTTAAAAGGCATAATTCAGGAATAGAAGTCCTGACAGAAAAAAAAGCTTTAGTTCTGATTGTACAGTTCAGGCAAAATAGGTGAGTTTGAGAGGCAGTAACTTTGCCCCTTCAGTTAAAATTATTCTTTTGTCAGCTAATGAGTAGAGATTTCTTTTTTCCACTTTTATTTCCTGAAATAGTATCATTCATTTATTTATCGACTCCATCCTTTTTGAGATCTTTATTATTTTCTCCCCTAAATGATCTTTCCATCTGCAATTTCACCTTTTTTTTTGGTTGTTCTTCTATAGCCTTCACTTGAAATTCATTTGCTGTGCC
>VYZU01082089.1:28605-77780 GCA_013401355.1 Ceyx cyanopectus | reverse complement strand
GATGTTTTAATGTTTGGCTCACTGATCTAACTCAAAGCAAATACAGAAAATAAAGTAATAAGAAACTGTTCAGAATGTGCCTTCCACACAAGAGGGCCAAGTCTTTTCCAGCTTTTACAACTGTTAAATGGAACATTTATTTACATTAATCTCAATTTATGAACTCGGTTAATACTCTTTTCACTCACCAGTATTATTTTTCTTTACAAAGATATATTAAAAGAAAATATAATAGATTGTTTTCTGAGACAATACAGTTAACAAAGACTACTTGGAAAAAACAGCATGCCTGTTAAACATTACATGTAATGTCTACTATCTTCCAAACTTGCCCAAAAAAAAGTATTTAACTTTCTTATTAGCAGATAGGGTACTTTCTGTTTCAGTAATTCACCTTTCTTTTTATCAGAGGTCCTGTTTTGAGCTTGCAAAGCAAGAATGTCTTGACTTGCCATTAAAAAATCCCACTAGAAACTTCTCAAACTTATCTTTTTAATAGGAATTTAATAGGAAAAATTGCCATTTTTTCCTTTCTGCTTTACACAATTGTCAAGATGATATTTGATTGTTACTCGTGATATATGTGTTCCTTTTTTAAACTGAATTTTTGCTGCGCTTTCTTCATTTTGCAGTGGAATAGTTTTAAAGATCAAATGCTTAGTGCCTACTAGTGCTGGGCTTCTAACATAATGTGCTTAATGAAGCTTTACAGGGGCCAGAGATAAATTAATGAGACAAGAATCTTGTAATAATGTCAGACTGTTCTTGAAAGCCAAACTACATACCAATTATTAATGGTAGTGCCCAGAGTACATTTTCAGTTGTCCACCATTTCTGTGTTTTCTCAAAAAGGAGCTAATTAACCTGAATGTAGATACAGTAGCATTTACAAGGGATTTTTTTTGTTCCATCCATTTACTGCTTCAGTCGTTTTTGTACCACAGACAAGTCATTAGGATATAAATATAACATGGAACAAAAGGTAAGAGTGTACAGAGGATAAATGTCAGTCCATTTTGCACAAGCAGTGTTTAGATAAATAAAAACTTGAATTCTTTTCAGCACTATTACAAGTAAAACTGTCCTGAAAGGAACCCAGTGGAACAGCAGCAGCTTTGNTTAAGAAATTGCTTATGGAAAAAGAGGAAAAACTGGATAAATCAAATGGTCCTTCTGAGCACATCCCTTCACTTCATTAGCTGATGATTTAGTGTGACCTCCCCAGGAGGAGATTGCAGTGAGATCATCATCTTTGTAGATCCCACTGAAGTTTAACCACCTTTTTTTGCTATTTCTGTAGGCCATACATACAGAGAATAATACAGATATATTATTCTATAGTATATATCATTATACTATTATTATTAATATATTATCCTATAGTATAGTTGTTTGTTGTGCAAAGAAAATTTGCTCTTCTGAGAGTTCTAAATTCTATTTTTTCTTACACTATAAGAAACAGTTATAAAAGATCCTATTGTTTTTATAAATTACTGAATCCCTTTTTAACTTGCAGACCCCTGATCTTTTTAGTTTGTGCTTTTCTGGGAGCTCTGGTTGGCTACCCACATGTTCTACAAGCTTGAAACAGCTCTATTGTGTGTCACACGTTGGTTTTGAAACTCACAGATGTGTTCAAAGGTGCACCCAAGGTCCTTTCTCCAAAGAATTTAATTGCTATGACTAGGGGAATGGTAGCAAAAGCCAGTCCTGTTGAGAGGTATTTAAACATCTTTAGTGGAGCCATGCACTTTGCATTTTAGGGAAACCTTAACAAGTGTAACAAGTTCTTTTCAAAAGCAGGAGATGAGAAGGGCACCACACTGCTTTAAAAGGCATAATTCAGGAATAGAAGTCCTGACAGAAAAAAAAGCTTTAGTTCTGATTGTACAGTTCAGGCAAAATAGGTGAGTTTGAGAGGCAGTAACTTTGCCCCTTCAGTTAAAATTATTCTTTTGTCAGCTAATGAGTAGAGATTTCTTTTTTCCACTTTTATTTCCTGAAATAGTATCATTCATTTATTTATCGACTCCATCCTTTTTGAGATCTTTATTATTTTCTCCCCTAAATGATCTTTCCATCTGCAATTTCACCTTTTTTTTTGGTTGTTCTTCTATAGCCTTCACTTGAAATTCATTTGCTGTGCCAAAAACATCTCTATTGAATCTTATCTTTTCATAGACTCATTTGGCAAGGCCCTTTCTTCCATCACCTATTTTACTTTCAGTGACTTTTCTTCATCTTAATAACCAATTCTTCATGTTCAAGGTCAGTTGATGAGCTCTCTGACTTGGGGATTTTTATCCCCTCATAGTCCTTCCTTACATGGAACTTCCCATCTCACTGCAGGTTTCATTTATGGAAGGACCTAGAATCTGTTTATATGTATTTTATATAGTAGCATGAAAATACATAATGGAAATAATGGAAGTTAGGAAGGAATGAAAGGTTAATACTCTTTTCACTCACCAGTATTATTTTTCTTTACAAAGATATATTAAAAGAAAATATAATAGATTGTTTTCTGAGACAATACAGTTAACAAAGACTACTTGGAAAAAACAGCATGCCTGTTAAACATTACATGTAATGTCTACTATCTTCCAAACTTGCCCAAAAAAAAGTATTTAACTTTCTTATTAGCAGATAGGGTACTTTCTGTTTCAGTAATTCACCTTTCTTTTTATCAGAGGTCCTGTTTTGAGCTTGCAAAGCAAGAATGTCTTGACTTGCCATTAAAAAATCCCACTAGAAACTTCTCAAACTTATCTTTTTAATAGGAATTTAATAGGAAAAATTGCCATTTTTTCCTTTCTGCTTTACACAATTGTCAAGATGATATTTGATTGTTACTCGTGATATATGTGTTCCTTTTTTAAACTGAATTTTTGCTGCGCTTTCTTCATTTTGCAGTGGAATAGTTTTAAAGATCAAATGCTTAGTGCCTACTAGTGCTGGGCTTCTAACATAATGTGCTTAATGAAGCTTTACAGGGGCCAGAGATAAATTAATGAGACAAGAATCTTGTAATAATGTCAGACTGTTCTTGAAAGCCAAACTACATACCAATTATTAATGGTAGTGCCCAGAGTACATTTTCAGTTGTCCACCATTTCTGTGTTTTCTCAAAAAGGAGCTAATTAACCTGAATGTAGATACAGTAGCATTTACAAGGGATTTTTTTTGTTCCATCCATTTACTGCTTCAGTCGTTTTTGTACCACAGACAAGTCATTAGGATATAAATATAACATGGAACAAAAGGTAAGAGTGTACAGAGGATAAATGTCAGTCCATTTTGCACAAGCAGTGTTTAGATAAATAAAAACTTGAATTCTTTTCAGCACTATTACAAGTAAAACTGTCCTGAAAGGAACCCAGTGGAACAGCAGCAGCTTTGTGTCTAAGAAGATTGTGAAATGTAGTCTAGAAAACTTTATAGATATGATCCCCTCTCTGAGAGGGAAAACCACAAGCATGATGTATATTTAACCTTTCTTGATGATAAGAAAAAGAACAATTCTTTCATGCTTTTATTCCAGATTTTAACAGACAACTCCCCCAATGAACAGGGCCTAAATAAAGTGTTCGATCTGTGTGTTGTATGTGGAGACAAAGCATCAGGTATTTACCTTTTTTTTTCCTTTTCTCTTTTTTTTAAGGTAGTGCAATTTTATCAAAGCTGTTTAACATTTTTTTCTGAAGATCTATTACCAGTTTGCATGCACATACGTTTTATTTACATATATATATTTATATATATACATGCCCAAACAGAAAGGATGCACAATTCTTTCAGTGGATAACTGCACTAAGTGGGACTCTGGTGTCCATGGGTGGGATTTATTGTTGATTTACATGAGAAAACTATTCATTATTTGAGATATGAAACAAGGAGACAAGGAAGACTTTGCAAGTATAAGAAAAAATGGGATTTATTCAGGACAGTTGGTTATTTGAAGAAGGATTATTAAAAGTAAAAATAGATCATAATTCCAGTGAAGTGTGTATAATGAACTTCTGGTAATCTCAGAACATGACAACTGCAGTTAAATGTTCCTTTTGGGAAGTGTTGGGAATAAATCATATGAAAAATGGGGGGCCAGATGGAAGAAGTAGATGATGTTGGGATGTTATCATCAGAAACAGTAGGATGGGGAGCAAACTTTTAGAAAATAAATCCAATTTTTTTCTACCACAGCAAGGTTTAGAGGTCTAAATACACATCAGACTCCACTCATCTCAAAGGAAGTTTGTGCCAAACATGAGGGAAAGATCTGGTAATGAATTTGAGGAGGTTTCCCAGAGCTGCTGCAGGTTTGGGGAGCCTCCTTTGTGACAAGCAGGGTGGTGCAAGCTGCTCTGCAGGCACCTTCAAAACATCAGAATTTCTAGAAACTTCAAGCAGACTGATGTATCTAAAAAAAAGTTTGTGAGGAGTGAGGAAAGAACCTAAATTATTTTTTTTCCCCTTAATGTAGTTCATATTTGAGATTTATTCCTGTAACGTGTCCTACTTAGTTCAAAGAGCAGCCTGAGTGCCTCTGCATTATGTATTTTGAGCATTAGTCAGTGATCTTTGATTTTACAGTATTTTTTTCTCCATCAAGATTGGAGAATTAAAATTGTTGAATTTTCCAAGCATGTGACTATTTTAGTAATACTTATCTTTTGTGTCATAGCAGAATCAAGCCAATTTACCTCTGAAAAATAATGTAACTTGACTTTTTTCTGGAGTACACCCTAGAATTTTCTGTATGTTAGTATTATATAGTAGAAAACTCACAGAATAACTGATGTTTTATTATATATAGACTTTAACTCTTAGATTATTCTTTCATTGAAGTTGTACAGGATAAACTAAGGATGTACCATTACCCTGTTAGGAAAACAAAAGGTGAAACTAAGCTTCAGAGTGATCACCTCCTGCTCTCAAATGCTGTTTGTGTGTTTCATGGCTCCATGGGTTGAATGCTTGTGATTTTGACAGCTGAATTTGCAAGGAGCAGAAAGCAAACCAAATTCAAGTTCATTCTGTGCTCTTAACTAGGCCGCCACTACGGGGCAGTGACCTGTGAGGGCTGCAAAGGCTTCTTCAAAAGGAGCATCCGGAAGAATTTGGTGTATTCGTGCCGGGGAACCAAAGACTGTGTGATCAACAAGCACCACCGCAACCGCTGCCAGTACTGCCGCCTCCAGAGGTGCATCGCCTTCGGCATGAAGCAGGACTGTGAGTCCCAGGCTGGAGTGCGGCCTGCTTGGGAGCGCTGGGTGACGTGAGCCCTTGACAATCCCTCTTGGTTGCTGTGAGGGATTGTGTGGCCAGCAGGAGTAGGGATGTGATTCTGCCTCTGTGCGTGGCACTGGTGAGGCCTCACGTGGAGTACTGAGTGAAGTTCTGGGCCATGCACTTCAAGAATAGTGAGGGGCTGGATCATAGAATAATAGAATGGTAGGGGTTGGAAGGGACCTTGAAAGATCATCTAGTCCAACCCCCTGACAGANAATAAAAACTTGAATTCTTTTCAGCACTATTACAAGTAAAACTGTCCTGAAAGGAACCCAGTGGAACAGCAGCAGCTTTGTGTCTAAGAAGATTGTGAAATGTAGTCTAGAAAACTTTATAGATATGATCCCCTCTCTGAGAGGGAAAACCACAAGCATGATGTATATTTAACCTTTCTTGATGATAAGAAAAAGAACAATTCTTTCATGCTTTTATTCCAGATTTTAACAGACAACTCCCCCAATGAACAGGGCCTAAATAAAGTGTTCGATCTGTGTGTTGTATGTGGAGACAAAGCATCAGGTATTTACCTTTTTTTTTCCTTTTCTCTTTTTTTTAAGGTAGTGCAATTTTATCAAAGCTGTTTAACATTTTTTTCTGAAGATCTATTACCAGTTTGCATGCACATACGTTTTATTTACATATATATATTTATATATATACATGCCCAAACAGAAAGGATGCACAATTCTTTCAGTGGATAACTGCACTAAGTGGGACTCTGGTGTCCATGGGTGGGATTTATTGTTGATTTACATGAGAAAACTATTCATTATTTGAGATATGAAACAAGGAGACAAGGAAGACTTTGCAAGTATAAGAAAAAATGGGATTTATTCAGGACAGTTGGTTATTTGAAGAAGGATTATTAAAAGTAAAAATAGATCATAATTCCAGTGAAGTGTGTATAATGAACTTCTGGTAATCTCAGAACATGACAACTGCAGTTAAATGTTCCTTTTGGGAAGTGTTGGGAATAAATCATATGAAAAATGGGGGGCCAGATGGAAGAAGTAGATGATGTTGGGATGTCATCATCAGAAACAGTAGGATGGGGAGCAAACTTTTAGAAAATAAATCCAATTTTTTTCTACCACAGCAAGGTTTAGAGGTCTAAATACACATCAGACTCCACTCATCTCAAAGGAAGTTTGTGCCAAACATGAGGGAAAGATCTGGTAATGAATTTGAGGAGGTTTCCCAGAGCTGCTGCAGGTTTGGGGAGCCTCCTTTGTGACAAGCAGGGTGGTGCAAGCTGCTCTGCAGGCACCTTCAAAACATCAGAATTTCTAGAAACTTCAAGCAGACTGATGTATCTAAAAAAAAGTTTGTGAGGAGTGAGGAAAGAACCTAAATTATTTTTTTTCCCCTTAATGTAGTTCATATTTGAGATTTATTCCTGTAACGTGTCCTACTTAGTTCAAAGAGCAGCCTGAGTGCCTCTGCATTATGTATTTTGAGCATTAGTCAGTGATCTTTGATTTTACAGTATTTTTTTCTCCATCAAGATTGGAGAATTAAAATTGTTGAATTTTCCAAGCATGTGACTATTTTAGTAATACTTATCTTTTGTGTCATAGCAGAATCAAGCCAATTTACCTCTGAAAAATAATGTAACTTGACTTTTTTCTGGAGTACACCCTAGAATTTTCTGTATGTTAGTATTATATAGTAGAAAACTCACAGAATAACTGATGTTTTATTATATATAGACTTTAACTCTTAGATTATTCTTTCATTGAAGTTGTACAGGATAAACTAAGGATGTACCATTACCCTGTTAGGAAAACAAAAGGTGAAACTAAGCTTCAGAGTGATCACCTCCTGCTCTCAAATGCTGTTTGTGTGTTTCATGGCTCCATGGGTTGAATGCTTGTGATTTTGACAGCTGAATTTGCAAGGAGCAGAAAGCAAACCAAATTCAAGTTCATTCTGTGCTCTTAACTAGGCCGCCACTACGGGGCAGTGACCTGTGAGGGCTGCAAAGGCTTCTTCAAAAGGAGCATCCGGAAGAATTTGGTGTATTCGTGCCGGGGAACCAAAGACTGTGTGATCAACAAGCACCACCGCAACCGCTGCCAGTACTGCCGCCTCCAGAGGTGCATCGCCTTCGGCATGAAGCAGGACTGTGAGTCCCAGGCTGGAGTGCGGCCTGCTTGGGAGCGCTGGGTGACGTGAGCCCTTGACAATCCCTCTTGGTTGCTGTGAGGGATTGTGTGGCCAGCAGGAGTAGGGATGTGATTCTGCCTCTGTGCGTGGCACTGGTGAGGCCTCACGTGGAGTACTGAGTGAAGTTCTGGGCCATGCACTTCAAGAATAGTGAGGGGCTGGATCATAGAATAATAGAATGGTAGGGGTTGGAAGGGACCTTGAAAGATCATCTAGTCCAACCCCCTGACAGAGCAGGATCACCTAGATCAGATCACCCAGGGACAGATCCAGGTGAGTCTGGGATGTCTCCAGAGCAGGAGACTCCACAACCTCCCTGGGTAGCCCCTTCCAGGCTCTGGCACCCTCACTGGGAAAAAGGTTTTCCTTCTGTTTCCCCTAAACCTCTTGTGCTCCAATTTACTCCCATTGCCTCTTGTCCTGTCATTGGATGACACTGAGCAGAGGCTGGCTTCATCCTCCCTACACTGCCCTGAACATATTTATAGACATATTTATAGACATTTATAGAGCAAGTCCAGAGGAGAGTGATGAGTCTGGGGAAGGGACTGGAGGGAAAGTCTTATGAGGAGAGGCTGAGGGATTTAGGGTCAGCTAGATTTTGCTGACCCTCTGAAACCTCTGTGGACATTCTCCTGACAGCTAACATCAGGTTACACCAGGAAATCCATTCAGAAAGGGAGGAAAAGCTGCTGGTCAAAGTGAATCTTTCCCCCTTTACCCTCTAGTTCACTTGGCAGTACTTTGCCACTCAACAAGACTTCTCAAGCAGAAGAAAATCCCTAGGGTTGGGGGTTAGAAGACAGGAAAAGAATCTCTGGGTCATGGGGGAACAGTGAGCAGAGAACTACTGTGGGGTAAAGAAGTCTCATTCTTCAGTGAAGTGAGGAAAGAAAACTCAGCACTGTCTTACACTGCAGTCCCTTGAAGAAGTCTTGGCCCTTTCTCAGCAAACTCAGACACAGTTAGTGAGCACAGGGATGGCAAAGGAGGGTTAATGACTTTTACCTCCATCTCCCACCCCTTCAAAGCACCTTTTGTGGGTCATGGGCTGGCTTTAATCACACTGCCAATCCTTGACACTATGACATTTGTTTTTATCATAACTACCAGTGCAAAAATTCAAATAGCATCACAGCCTACTACTAACATCAAAGCTTTTCAGTTTTTTTTTTCTCTTTAGTTACACATTTTCCAAAGCTACATATTTGAAGAAAAAATACAATAATACAATTAGGGTTTTTTTTCCCTGTTTGCCATTCTGTTTTTAAATGATGAGCAATCAGAATTCTCTTTGTAAGCTGAGTTTCCATATGCTGTGCAATATTAAAGAGGCTCTGCTAAGTAGCCAGTGCCTACTGGTGAATTGATGCATGCTTTAAATTATATATAAGCCTTTTGTGACTCTTTCTACTCCAGTCTATAAAATTACTTGCACCACTTTAAAATTGTGGCAGAACACTGCATCTTTTAAAAATATTTCTACTCTGTGAATATATTCTGTTAATTGAGCTTTACAGTTATGTTACTCTTCGGTTATTTTTCCATAAATTAAGTTTTCCTTTTAAATATAGTAGATTGGTTTGAGGTTTTTTATTTCCCTTTTTTGGAAGCTGTTTCTTTTGGCTTTATTCCACAGAGCTAGAGAGTCCAACACAGGGATAATAGTGTAAATTTCATGTCAGTGTTCTCTAATCCATCTGATGGATCTATAGGCTAAAGCCCAGGTTCAGTACACCTAGTTTCAAGAAACTATTAACATTAAAATTCTGCTTTTTCTCTGAAGGCAATTATGTGGGTTCAACCCATACCCACTAATGACCTGAGCATATGAGAGAGTGGAGTTGAAAAGCCATAAGCCTCCCCTAAAAGATCAAAATTAAGATATAAAATGGTTTTTCTCTCCTTTAATTGTAACCTGAAAAAATTCTTGTCTGTATGTTTGTTCTTAGACTTTGATTGTTACACAATTTCATTAAGAATAAAGCAAATTGGTGTCTCATTTTTTACTCAAGTTTTAGCTTATTGAATATATTTAATTATTTTCAGTTGATGAAGTTATTAAAATTGCTGTTTAAATAGAGGCCAAAAAAGACATTATTTCTTAATCTGTAATTTGGGATGTGGTTTAATAATTTCCTCTTGTTTTGTTAGCTGTGCAGTGTGAGAGGAAACCTATTGAAGTGTCAAGAGAAAAATCTTCCAACTGTGCAGCTTCCACAGAAAAGATTTACATTCGGAAAGATCTCCGTAGCCCATTAGCAGCAACTCCCACTTTTGTCACAGACAATGAAACAGCAAGGTATGGAAATTCTGCTCAGGAGCAGCTCTCTGTTCCCTGAACCAAGAAAATGGAATTTTACAATGAACCAGAATGAAAATGTGCTTTTTTTTTTGTGTCAGATCAACAGGTCTGTTGGAATCGGGAATGTTTGTTAACATTCATCAGTCTGCAATAAAAACTGAGCCTGCTGTGCTGATGACTCCAGACAAGGTATTTGGTGATAAAGAAATCATATGATGTTCAAATAGAGTTGATCATATGCAGGGAGGGAAAGGTGCTCTGTTTTGTGGTACTCTGGTAACTCATTTTTGAAGCACTCATTAGCCAGGGTTGCAAATGCCTTCACAAGGATGCTTTTAGCCTTGCACAGTGAAATGATGAACACTCTACAAAGTAAATGCCTTCCTCCACATTTTTAGAGAGCTCTGAGGGCTGCATTATTTTTCTTTGTATTGGGCAATCCTGACTCTTGCCTGGTTCTTTTGTACCAATAAAGTGAGGTGTTTGCAAAACCTCCTATAGCATCACCACAGTGCATTCCATAAATACTGCTAGGGGGTTTTCCCCTCAATCCCTGATGTTTTTTGCAAAGCTAAGAAGAGCTATCTCAGCAACAATCTTATTTCTGAGCTGGTTTTCCTTTGTTTCCATTTTGTTACACTTACTGATCCCCTAAAGCTGTGTGGTAACTTCCCTACACATGCCCAGTAGGAAGCTTTTGTATTTTTCTAGCTGATATTAAATTACCTCATAGTGTTTTCATGCATTTTGCCTTGCTTGCTCTGTCTGCAAAGGGGCCCCATCAAAAGTGGTTTATTCCATTTCACTTTTCTGGCTCTGTAGAGCATGACAATACAAGCTAAATGACATGTAGCATGATAGTGTCAGCACTAGCATACTTGCCTGTAATCATGCAGTGCCCCTTTTTTTATTTAGTTTTAAGGAAAATGCTAAAAATGCCATCTAGTCTGATGGATCCTGATGACTGACTGGTGATTGCAGATGCTAAATTCCCTTTCTGCACTTGGCTGCCATCTGTAGCCTTCTTTCTGAAGGAAGTAGATGGCTATTACTTGCAAAAGTGTCTAAATATTTCATATTTTAGAAGTGCAGTGTCTAAGTGCTGCCTTATGATTACTGGAAACAGTTTGGTCTGTTCATATGCACAGTTCTTCATCTGTGTAGCAGATGAAGAATTAAAGAGAGAGAATTAAAAGCTCTGCCTTTTTTTTTTTCCTTAGGTTGAAGCATGTCAGGGAGATTTAAGCACATTGGCAAACGTGGTGACTTCGTTGGCAAATCTCAGTAAATGCAAAGATCTGTCCCAAAGCAGCACAGAGCTGTCTATGATTGAGAGTTTAAGTAATGGAGATGCTTCACTATCTGAACTCCAGCAAGAAGAGCAATCTAGTAGTGATGTTACAAGGTAAGGCATTTTACTCTTGAAAATACTGTTCTTTTTGAGATCTTTGTCAATTCAGAGCATTAATTCATCATACTGTAGGAAACTAATCTGCATTAAAAATCGTAGTAATAAGAGCCTAAGCTCATGTAGGACATAAATCTTTTAAGATATTTCCAAATGAAATCATAAGGAAATTCTATTTGAGAAATAAATACTAATTGTTATACATGAAATTAATTTCAAGATAAATATTGGAGCTGATTTTCTTACCTTTTGGTTGACCCTGATAACGTGTGTAGAGAATTTAATCATGGAAAGCTAATTTCTTAGAGATCTCATCTACAGAAGTAGTTTAATGCCTGTAACTATTAATCAGCTTAAAACTGTGGAAAGCATTTTATTTCTACACAAGAAAAATCACAGAATTTCAGGGATTTCAGGGAAGAAGTTTTATCCATTCATGTTTTTCACACTTTTTCTTCAGAAAAACAATGGATCTATTATCAACAGCAAAATAATGAGTAATATGTCTATGCTTGTCCTGACATCTCCCCTGTAATGTTTGTGACACTGCCCAAAGTCAAAGGGGGTATTGAAAACATGAGAATGCTTTTCATATTTCACAACAGTCTTTGCAAATTAAATTGAATAACTTAACCACAACTCATTAATAATTTTTTTTTAGATTGTTTGTGCTTCATAGCAGCAAAAATCTGCAAAACTGCTTTAGCAGCAGCCTGGTGATCCTGTCCTCAAAGCTCTCATGCCAGCACTCAGTAGGCATCACTGAGGAGTTCTTGAGAGGCAAACTGTGATTCAGCAGCACAATCAAGATGTCAAAACTGTGAATTCCTTGGCAACTAGTGTGAACAGGATCTGCTGCTAATTTTTTTTCCTCAGAGCCACTTAAAGTTGGGAGTTTTGAGGGGATTTTGCTTGGTGGAGCATGAGAAACAGCACAGTGCTGGTTCTTTGGAACAGATACCTCAAGGCAGGTTTCAGACACAAGCAGGTTGTGGATTGAAACAGTCTCTCAAAGGAAATCTTGTGTTTGTTTTGATTCTGCAGGGCATTTGACACTCTAGCAAAGGCCTTGAATCCAGGGGAGAGCACAGCCTGCCAGAACTCAGACAGCATGGAAGCTGGAGTACAGCTGATAGGAGGGGAAACCAGCATGAGCATCGTGGAGATAGAGGGACCTCTCCTCAGTGATGCTCATGTAGCATTCAGGGTACTCCATCATTTTCTTGACTTCATAGCCATTGGAACACAGTAGTTTAATTATCTGCCTGAGCCTGAATGGCCTAGAAGGGGATTTGTTGAGGGGTTGGTGTTCACTGCTGTGTGCAGCTCACTGCAGTCATTTTGCTGCACTGTTCATTTGATAGCTTCTGAGCTTAAAAATCCAAGTTTATCCATGTAAAAGGATTTACACAGACAAGTGTCACACAAAGGAGGGTCAGCATCCATGTTCTCCCTTGTTAACAGGTGAATCTGATGCCATCTGCAGCTGGATTTTGAGTATATTCCCTTTTTTAGTATTATATTAATTGACTCTGACCATTAAGGGAAAATATGTTTTCTTTGTTACAGAGCCATGTAATTTCTAGCTTTGTTTCTTAATTTACAAGCCTGCACTCTGCCTTCTATCCTTCCACTATATTGTGGAAATTTTCAGTTCACAAATTGAAAAGCTCACTTGTGAAAACTTGCTCAGTTTCAGGCATTTTATTCAACTTGGTTCCTCTCATCCCTCTCATATTTTGATCACTCAAACATCCCTCTAATGCAGACATCCCTCTAATAATTTTTTTTTAATTGTGTAGCAAAACCATTATATTAAGAAGTATTAATTTCTGAAGTTAAAACTACAGCAGTTTGGGGTCAAATTCCACTTCACATATGGAGGTAGTGTCACTAATTTTACTCAGGTATGTTGAGAAAGGTGGAGCCTTTCTGATGAACATTGATTTTAGAAATGAGAGCAGCCAAGTGTTAGGTGTTTTACTCAGACATCAAAAGATTTTTGATGTAAAATATTAATTAAAAGTACAGAAAAAGATGGGTTGTGAAAGACAATTTTCACACCCACTGTCTTCAGGAATTATGGTAACTCCTCTAATTTTAAGACCACTCCTCTGAGGGAAGCTTTAATTATTTGAGAGGGTCTCAAAAGTTGAGTTTTAATTGGGATTTGCCATCTTCAGGTATCCCAGACACTAATATTTATTGATGATGAAGATTCAACCTTTTTGCCTTTTATTTTGCTTAGTTGTTACTATAATATGTACTTCCATTTAAAAGTGTTGCTAATAATGAAAAAGACAGTCATTCCACTCATTTTTAAAGCTCTTAAGAGTGATTTTTTAATGAAGAAAGCAAAATAATTGACTTACACTTTGTTGTTGCCAGCTCACCATGCCTTCTCCTATGCCTGAATATCTTAATGTCCACTATATCTGTGAGTCTGCCTCCAGGTTGCTTTTCTTGTCCATGCACTGGGCACGTTCCATTCCATCTTTCCAAGCTTTAGGGTAAGTGTTCAGTTACTTTATTTAACCATGTTATGAATGCACACTTCTTAATTGTTTCTTTTCATTCAGTTCAGGTGCTTTGGTTGGGTTTTGAAGGGTAAAAGTTGATTTATAACCATCAAATGCCTTCACATGGCTACTTCTTTAATATATTTTTATTAAATAGGAATTCCTGTCTTTTCTTAACAGCTGCATCCTAAACAGTCACCAGAAAGTAACTCTTTCTGGATCCCCAAATATTGTTATTTATAGGTGAATTAGTAGTCATAATTTTGCCTTTTATACTCTATATGAAGAAAATAGCTAGATTCTTCAAACATTCCAGATAAATTCATTTCAGGGGATTTTCCAACAACAAATGGTTGCTGTATCCAGAAAGTAATGATTTTTGTTCTTTTTATGCTTTGTATAACATGCTGCTTCTCCAGCAGAATTCAGTGTATCACTTAAAATTCTTAAGTTAATGTAGTAGCCCTTTGCTGATCATCATAAGAAAATATCTCAAAACAGCATGGAAAAAAGTGGTTTATGTTCTTTTCAGAAGTAAATTTATGAAGACATATCCAACAGAGATAATGTATCAGCTCTGACACAAACAGAGTATAAATCATTTTTGTCTTTTCCCATCTACAGCAGTTTTTCATTAATTCCATATCAAAATAGTGTATGGCTGCAGAAGCAAAGATAATTCCTTTTGAAAGTGAGGAATTGTCCCCTTTTCCAGGAATTCTGTCAAAAGCAGGATGATCTGTGGTTACCATTTATGTTTACTCCAGTGTTTGATTCTTATTTGTTAAGGGAAGATAATATAATGTGTGTAATTGAAGCCTGTGTTTTGGAGAAGGAAACAAGTAAAATTCTATAAAGTTAAACAATAGTAAAGGTAAAAAATTACCTAAATTAGGTAAAATTCTAAATAGGAAAAAATTAAAATTAAAATCCTAAATAGGATCTTTTCTTTTAGTGGAAATTGTTGCCCTGCAAAATTTCAACATACATAGCAAATAAACATAGTACCTGATATAAAAAATACCACTCTAGGTAAAACCTCTGGAATCCACACCAGGATAAATCTACATTAAACTGTTGAATAGCATATTAATGTTGCAATAAATCAATGTATTAAAGTACGTTAACATGTATTGTAATAACATGCAAATAAAAATATTTTTGATGCAGCTCTTCATTTTGCAATGGTTGAATTAGGTGAATATTTCAAATTAAATTTTTAAATTAAAATTTAAAAAAAAAAAGAAAAAATTGAATGCAAATGGCTGGTTGTATGAAGTGAAATGTGTTTTTTTCACAGGCAGGATAACAGCATATCATTAGTAAAAGCCTGCTGGAATGAACTCTTCACACTTGGTCTTGCTCAGTGTGCACAAGTGATGAATGTGGCAACTATATTGTCTGCATTTGTGAATCACCTGCATGGCAGTGTACAGCAAGGTAAGGTGAACACCCTGCTCATTGCCAGGCTTGGGGAGTTACCTGATGTTTGAATTCTGAACTTCACAGAAGCTTTTTATTTGCCCTTCAGCTGTTGATGAACATCTGCTGTTTATATCAGTGGTTACTAGTGAAAAAACAGTTTATAAGGTGTCATTTTTTTGGCAATATTGAAAAAATGAGCTGTGCCAATACCCCAAAATTAATATAAAAATTAAATTAAATAAATTAATTCCCTCATCATAATTTTTTTTAAAGAAATATTTCTGAAGTGCTTTCTGATTTGAAAAATATCCACATGTTCCTCCTATAAATAACTAGTTCACAATTAAAATAAATGTATTAAATTAAATGTACTCGATCAGCTAAAGATACTTAAAAGTCTGGGAATGTCTTTAGGAGGGATACAGATGGAATTGGGCAACTTCCTTTGGTGTACATCACTTTTAAAGCCCTTCACCAAAATAATTACTATATTTATTTAAAATAATTAATTAGTAATCAATCATTGTTTTATCATTACTACAAATGCCTATTTTGGTCATTCCATCTGGGAATTCAGATGGAATGCAAAAATCAGGACCTGATAACCAGTTGTGTAAGTGCCAGTGGCAGAATCTCCAGCAGGTAGCAAGTTTGGGGGGGACTTTAGTCTGATGGATTATGGAGGGAATGGGAAGTTTTTCCTTCCCTTGATTACTGGAAGCTTGAGTAGTAGGGAAAGACCTAATTGTACAGAGTGAGGGGGGAAAAAAATGAAGAAAAAATAAGATTGCTACAGTCTGGTGTCAAGATGATTCAGACCTGCTCTGTCAGTTCACAGTGGACACAGACTCCCCACTGTTGGAAGCCAATAAAATCATCCTGGTGAAAAATCCAGCCTGAGCACATTATTCTGCATGTGTGTTGACTTGATGGTTTTCTGTTTCTCTGTGTGTGTGTCAACTTAGATAAACTGCCAACAGACAGAGGAAAGCTAGTCATGGAGCATATCTTCAAACTGCAAGAGTTCTGTAACAGCATGGTGAAGCTTTGCCTGGATGGGTATGAATATGCTTACCTGAAAGCAATTGTCCTCTTCAGCCCTGGTATGTCAAAATTCCATCTGTACTGGGTTTTTTCCATGTCATTTCTACCAGTTTCATTATGTGTGTAAACTGAGGAATCTTGGAAGGTGGGTGATGAGGACTGGAGGAAGAGGAGGGTAAATATTTGGATGTTTTACACTGATGGTTTAAAAATATTTCTTTATTGATTGGTGTTAATTCCATGCCTCCTTTATGGGCATTTTTTCTGAGGACATGCAGTTTAATTTTCAAAAATGTAGCTGAGATGGATTGCAGGTGGGTTTTTAATGTATGAAAGATTATCTCTCTGGAACATATCACATCACTTCACATAGGTGTTTAGAAATTAAATATTACCTGTAGCATTTCTGCTGAATGAACACCACAAACATTCCCATATATTATTATATTAATCTTCTGGACAGTATTTTCCTGATGTTTTCCAAATAACATTACATGGACATATGTTAGACAGTGAAGATAAAAATAATTCTTTGTTTTTCCTTCTCTGGTTATGATAGTGACTGAGTAGTTAGATTATTTAACAGATGTGTGGACTGTAGAATATTTAATCAGAACACTTCAGGTCTTAGATTCATCAATCAGAATTTAGAGATTTAATATCAATCCAGAACCAAATAGTTGGATGAAAGAAAAATCTATCAACCTCAAGTCCTTTCTGTATCTGCAGGATTTTTTCAGTCACATTTTGCAAGTAAATATTGAGCACCCACATGAGTTTGACTGCAAGGTGTTTCTTAAACAGCCTTTTCATGGCATTTTTCTACTCAGCTGGTATGGATTGCTGCAGGAAAGGAGCAAAATGATGGAAGAATAGCTAAAGCCCATTTTTCTAGCAGTGTCTGCTAGGATTTATGACAGAATTTGTTGGCCCATCTGAAGAGAACAATCTCATTAGACACCAGAAAGCAATATTTACTCATTTGTTTAGTAGGAGGTTAGTTTGTCTCCTTCAGATTAGATTTGAGAACACAAAAAGTAGAAGGGAGAATATCTTGGGAAAGGACTGTATCCAGATTGAGATATATATATATATATATATAATATATCCAGGACTATATCCAAATTGAGATTAATTTTCTTGTGGCTCACATGCTTTCAGGATCACATTCCCAATGATGTGTAGCTGCTTTAATAGCAATGTGCTATTTGATTTTCTTGTCAGAAAGCCATATATTTTGAAGAGTTACTGTTAGAAATAATCTTTCATCTGACATCATTTGGTAGCTCAGTTCCCATTTGAGAAAAATAACATCTATGGCATTTGTCATGCCACTGTGACAGTAAAATATTTCCATTAAGATAGGTGGCTAATCAAAATTACAGACTATGAGAAGTGATCAGAATTACAAGACAGTAATTTCCAGATGTGTCTTGCAGTTAATAGCTTTTCATTTTATTAAGATTTAGATTGTGAGTGTTTAACTCACTGCTAAAAATTATATTTAGCACATCTGAAAGTTTTGCACCTAACAGCTGAAAAGAATCATCTGCTACATATTGTCTGGAGCAGCATCCTCCACTAGATTTCAATATATATAGAATTCAATATGCTTACACTCAGATAATCTGTACTGATTTTAGTTCTGTTCTATAGAACAGGTGTAAGAATGTAAAGAATTCTCTTTTTTTTTTTTTTTTTTCAGATCACCCAGGTCTAGAAAATGTGGTACAGATTGAGAAATTTCAAGAAAAGGCTTACATGGAATTTCAGGACTATGTAACAAAAGCATATCCAGATGATACTTACAGGTCTGTTAATTTACTTAACTGAAAAGAGAATCATCAAGTTGTAATTGTGCAATATTTCTTGTACTGATTATGTACATTAACTTATTACCTCCTTAAAGGTAAGAAATTCCCTTTAGAGCAGTTCATATATTATGCATGCACATATTATGAGTATTATTTATCTACTTATTATTCATTTCCAAAATGAAATATTTTGATAGAATATTTTTAGTCTCTTCATTTTGAATTGCACCAGCTTGGAACATTTCCTATTCAGTCTAAGTCCAACATTATTGACAGGCATGTGTACATTTCTGTACTGTGAAGAGAAATTCTGAGGTAACTTTGATCCTTCCATGATTTAACTGTTTGATTCAACTGTTTGATCCTTCCATGGGCTACATACAGAGAATTCTGACCAGAATTGTCCCTCGTTCTTTGTCTCCCTCACTACTAACACGACTTGTGACCCCCCAAACCTGTGTCCACGAGCAACACTCAGCATCCAACTTGTTTTCCAGGCTGTCCAGACTTCTGCTACGACTGCCTGCTCTCAGGCTGATGAGTGCTGCCATCACTGAGGAGCTGTTCTTTGCAGGACTGATTGGCAATGTCCAGATTGACAGCATCATTCCCTATATCCTGCGGATGGAGACGGCGGACTACAACTCCCAGATCATCGGTCACGCCGTATAAATGGCCAGGATTCTGTACCATGGCACTCATGGTGGTGTAAATTCATACCCTTGTCTCCAAGAGATGGCAATAAGCCTTCCCATGCACCTCTCCAAAGAAGGCTGATATTCCTCCTTTCCAGTACACTTGGGAAACGTGGTGGAGTGTATTAAGAAATGTAGGATCGCTTCCTATTTTTCATCCGTTCTTCAAGGACTTGTAAATTATCTTGGTATCTGAAGAAAGTCAAGAATTGTCCATCCTATTTTTGTAGATAGAACTTGGAATATTTGTTTATCCAGTCCAGGCTTGGGAAGAAACTGAAGAAGCTTTGACTGAACTAAGGTATCTCAACTTAGTTTGATGTTTTAGACAAATAAATTAACTTTCCTCTCTGAGTCGTGTTTTGCTGCTAGTCCTTTCTCACTGATCAAATGGAAAATACATGATCAAAGGACAGTGCTTCCATGGAAGCAAGACCCTTATAACCAAACCTAGTTTATTTACACTGGACACCATTCCAAGTGCAAGGAAAGCAGAGGTAGGCATCAGCTGGTTTAGACTAGAAAAAACAAATCCTGCAGGTATCCAAAGACAGCATCCTCCTGGTTTTTCTGTTGCAGAAGTTAGAAGTTTTTCATGTGACTCTTCCCTCTTTCATAGTGCACAACAGTGAAGGAATTCTAGATGCCTCTTGTGTTCATGTCTTTATTGTTACCTATTGGCTATGTATTCCTCTTTCCCAACCAGCTTCATATGATTAGTTTTGAGTTAGTGACATCCAGTGTCCCTCCCTATGGGAGCATGGTCTCTTGGACTCATCTGGGATTTCTTGCCAGATCACTGATTCAGGAAATTCACCTATCCATGGTTTTTCTTTTTAAATCCTCTATTTTCAAGTCAGAGATTTCACATGTTGGGTAGCAAAAGAGTATTACTTGCAGGGGGCAGAGACTTTTGGATTATCTTTAATCACATTGCTATGACCAGTTGAGAAATCAAACAGAATAACCATCTCCAGAGCAGGTAACAGACTGTCCTGCCTCTCTTGAGGATAGAAATAGTTCTCAGACTCCGCTGGAGGTTTTGCTCAATGATATCTCTCTTTAATATCTCTGCAAACTGGACAGCCAGCAGGAATCTTCAACCAAAGAATCAAGAAGTCTCTGCCACACCTTTTGCTGACAATACTGGGACACTTCATTATCTGATGCAGCCATTTATATTGATTTATACATCAAGTTGCTTATCTCAGCTGCTTGTGTGTTGTCCCTATATGTGATAACTCTCCACCCTTCTCTCCTGCTGTGTGGCTGACAAAGTCTCTGCTGTCAAGCCAAGGGAAAGGAAGAGAGGTGAGTACACACCCCCAGTATTGTGGGGGGGGGGAGGAAATCATGGATACCTCTGATGTTTGGACTTCTCCAGAGCAAATGTGCACACACACAACACAAAGAGCTCTGGCTGCTGGTAAGTGAGCTTTTTTTCCTCAAAGATTTCTTACATTCTTTCATAATACATTTTCATCCTAATTTCAGCATTGATTTATAGGGACAGTGCAACCCTCTTGTCTTCATGATGATCTGGAAGCTGCATTCCATGGTTTTGCTTGTCTTAGCAAGATTTTTCAGTAATCATTTAGAAATTATTCCATTCATCATTCTTTAAATGTATGCTTCTGAAACTATAAATAGATGTAAACTAGAAATGTATGTAAGGAATGAGGCATAACTTGAGTTTTCTCAGGAATGGGAGCTTTAAAACAGGTAAATTATTACAGGGATTAATATAGTTTTTCCTTATTTCTGGATGTTAGCCATTGCAATTAATAATACAACATTATCATAATAATTATACAGCTCCTGGAAAGGCTAAACAGGGTAGTTCTGGGTTTATTTTTTTAAGATACCTGCTGCTCAGTTAAATGGATCATATTAAGCAACCTTCAACTCAGGCCCTTAGTGTTTCTAACAGCTCTTTTTGATGCTGATCTCACATTAAATTAGTGATTGTCCTTCATAGTCTTGTGAATAAATGTTCTTTGCTCCTGTATGAAAGGCTGGCTAATTACTGCTTTCTTTCATGCTGTTCAGTAACATTGTTAATCAGCTAACAAAACTGTGAATATTGAAGCTCACTCCACCACGGATGTTAAAACATCTCATTAGTTTTGTGACCTCTTCCTTTCACCTTTAATTTCTTCTTCAACTTTCATGATCTTCAGCAGTGTGACAGTTTGCACACCCAATTTGACCAAATTTACTGGCCAAAAATAAGTATCTTTGCCAACAAAAGGACAATTCTAGGTTTAACAGATTAAAATTGACAAGGTTAAGAGCAAGAAAAATCATTTCAATATAAATCACTTGAAAGGAAAAAAAATTGTAGACTCCTGTAATTTAAAGATGGGAGCAGAGTTACACAAAATAAGCTAATTCAAACATCTTTTTTCCATGGGAGTCTATGTTGTACATATATATGTGGGCTTAGGTTGCTTGTTTCATACTGGTAATATTCCTGGTGCAAGTAATTGTTTTTTTGTTTTTGTTTTTTTTTTTTTTCATAAGTACATTCATTGCAGTACCCCCTGCAGTTATAAACTTGTCTGTACAATTCTTCTTTATCTTCAGTGTCAGTGAAAATCACTGCTCATTTTGAAACTGTTCATTCTGTTCAGCCCTGGCAGTTGGCTAGACAGTGGAAGCAATTTTGATGTCACTGTAGTTGTCTTGCTGTTGTAAAAAAGAAAAAAAAATCACTGTAAATGTCTTGAAGCCTGGCTAAATTGGGAAATTCTATTTTCTATTCTATTCTATTTTAATGGCAACTTTCTATTCCAGAAAACAATTGCAATAACCTATTAGTTATTTGTCATCATCTGTTGTAAAATTTCATTTACCCCTTTTTTTTTTTCCTTCACAACTTGTGTTGTAATGAACCCTGATCACAGATCTCCATGTCATATAATGCAATAATATGTATTTAAAAATTACTCTTGCTTCATTATGGATCAGTTTTAGGCTGAAAGTCAAGAGTGTGGTTGAACACAGGTTTTTTTATCCTTGGAAGGAAATACAGACTGGATATTTGGGTTTAATTGTCTCATTTTTAAGTATTACTAGATAAATAATGATATTTTTTTTTCATTATTAAAACTGTGACATTATCACAAATTTTGATCTATTCCAGAATTGATTTCTCAATGATAATTGAAGAAGTATAATTGGTTTTTTTTAGTCTTTGTCTTCTCTTATAAATGATTGTGGCACTTGCATGAATGTGCAGATAACAGCAAATCAAGATGAGGAATGAGCTACCATTCAGTGTTTAAATTCTGGGATATTTTTTATCATGAAGTAAATTAATTACCCACTTAGCCACTGCAGAGAAAATGTTTGTAAGGTGCATTGGTAAAAAAATTTGGCTGATGCAGTGAGTTTATGAGAGCTGGAAATAAGCATTTAGCTTAGGAACTTTTGGCAGGATGTGATTTTTTTAAATCTACATAGTTTGGTCTTCTTTGTTAGTCTCTCTTTTGCTGGATTTGTTTCTTAGTTTAATTTAGAAAAGGAATTCCAATTAATGTTGCAAATGTACATTCCACAGTTGGGAAGCATTGCAGAATTAATTTCTGTGGCTTTCCATACTTAGAACAGAAGGAATGGCAGTGGAATAGACAAATGAAACAAAAATAGCTCTTCTAAAGTAGATTTTAAATACTAAATTACTTTGGCTGACCTAATGTAAACTACATCTCATCTTTTACCCTTCATAAGCAGTAGTTTCTATCAACTTAATGGCTTCTGTGTATGAAGTTACAGGCAACAAAACAAGTGGCTTCTGGCTGTGAATGTTCCTCCCTGAGCTTACTTCTTAAAAATGAATAAATTTACTAAGAGTTTTTATCATGAACATGCAAAAAAACCTCAACAAAAGCCAGGAGAAGGATCTGGATATGTTTCTGGATAGATGATGTTACCCTAAACAAAGCAAACCCCATGCCAGCTGTGCTGGGAGAAGCATTTTTCTGCTGGTCTGGGGGAATTGCCATCCCTCTGGCTGGTGACCAGGACACCAGGGTCCTGTTCCAGCAGGATGGAGAGATCCCGCTCCAGCAGCGTTTGTGTGTGTGCATTTGTGAAGACAACTGGTGTTTTTGCTGACAGGGAGATCCATTTCCTCCCGTGTTTGGCGGCAATTTGTTTTCACGGTGCTCTTTCGTGTGTGTGTGTTGTGTTTTTTTTCACCTCTGCGGGCTAGACCGGGCGCAAGGGCCCAGCACCCGGTAACAAATCGGAGCGGAGGACGCGACGCCGCCCGGGCGAAGGGGGCCGGCCCTCGGCGGGGGGCGAGGCTCGGGAGGGCGGGACGGCCCCGGACGGAACCGCGGCGGCGCCAACCCCGCCCTAAGATGGCGGAGTACGTGCAGGTGCTGAAGCGGGCGCTGAAGCACCTCGGCGGTCACGGCGGCGTCCGCGGCGCCCTATGGCAGCTGCTGAGGTAACGAGGCGCCCGGCGAGCCTGGAGCAGCAGCAGGCGGGGGGCGGGGGGGTCTCCGATCCGGCCTCGCCGTCCTGCTGGGGGGGTCACCTTGGCGGGTCGCGGTCGCCCTGCCCCGCACGCAGCGGGGTTGCCGGGGCGGGGATGGTGACGCGGGGAGGTTGCCTCAGGAGGAGGCCTCTCTGGACAGCTCTCGGAGCCCAGAGGAGGCCGCTCGGAGCCCCAGTCGGCAGCAGATAGAGCGGCCAACGCGGTTCCAGGGCAGGCTCCGCCCGTTGTTTTCTCTTTAACCCGGCGTTCCTCGGGGCTGAACTGTCAGTATTGCCCTGGCTCAGTCCTGTTGGCCCAGCCGCTGTAGCTCAGCTGCTATCCCCGCTTCCCCAGTTCAGAAAAGACAGAGATTTACTGGAGAGAGTCCAGTGCAGGGCACCAAGATGCTGAAGGGCGTGGAGCATCTCCCTGCTGAGGAGAGGCTGAGAGAGCTGGGGCTCTTTAGCCTGGAGAAGAGGAGACTGAGGGGGGAGCTCAGCCATGTCTGTCAATATGTTAAGGGTGAGTGTAGAGAGGATGGAGCCAGACTCTGCTCATTGTCATCCAGTGACAGGACAAGAGGCAATGGGAGCAAGCTGGAGCACAAGAGGTTGAGGGGAAACACAAGGAAAAACTTTTTCCCAGTGAGGGTGCCAGAGCCTGGCAGGGGCTGCCCAAGGGGGTTATGGAGTCTCCTGCTCTGGAGACATTCCAAACTCACCTGGATCTGTTCCTGGGTGACTTGGTCTAGGTGACCCTGCTCTGTCAGGGGGATTGGACTAGATGATCTTCTAGGTCCTTTCCAACCCCTGACGTTCTGTGGCTGTATATTACTAAAGTATTATTTATTGTTCAGACCCTTCATTAAATGTAGGGTGAAAGTCTCATCATAGATGATTCCAACTCAGTGGTGTCATTAACATGTTATCTATGTAGCTGGTCTTGGAAACTAAGGGAATAGTTCTTTATAGTTCTTCACTGAAGACAGCAGTTCACCTGGTACATCCTAGGAGCAGTTTGTCTCTCTCCCTCCCCCCCCCCCAAATGTTGATTAACTGGCAACTCATGATTACCTTATGGCATCCAGATGTTTTCCTTGTGATTGCACACGGTGTTTCAGCTCTCATTAGTCTCCAGGTGCATAACCTTGTGTGCTGTGACCTTTTCACCACTGAATTTCATTCTGGTTGCATGACTGCAGCCCTGAAGACAGTACAGAACATCCTGTGCAGTAATGTGACATTCCTCCATGTGGTAATACCATGCTCTGGCAGACCCCTCTTCTTTCTGGGGATGAGGTTTCTGGCTTGGTTTTGGTTTGGCCAGGCTATAACATCAACATTTTTGTGCAACTTCAAATACATGATTTCCCTGGATAGTATTTTACTACTGTCATTATTTTTCTGTCATCCCTTCCAGGCTGTTTTCCCTGTTTCCCTTCTCAGGCTGTAGCTATTACTCTGCCAGTTTGCAAGAAGAAATGGAGCTGGGGAAATAAAAGTGCAGAAGAGTTTGTTAATTTTCACCAGAGTGCCTCTTCCTCAGCCCATCTTAACCCCATGTCTCAGGGAGCTTTTGTGAGTCAGAAATCACAAGCTGCACTGACACCTTTCTGCCACACAGAAGAAGGAAACAGACAAGACTGGAGGCAGTACCAGTGTCTTTTTGTTTGCTTTCAGAAGATTAAAGTTAGAAGGGTGGTGTGGTAGGTGGAGAATCAGACCTGATCCTTGTAACCACACCAACCACAAACAGCTGCTGCCTCCTCTCTGGGAGGGTTGTGCCCACACAGATGTGTGAGATCTCAACCCCTTCAGTGCTGACCCCTGGCAATTCAAGCCAAATTCAACCAGTAGTTGAGAAGAGTGATAACATCTTCACCAGGAGTGATTTACCATCTGTCTCTGGGACTCCATTCCACAGTGTTTAATGTTTTGTGGGTGTTAAATTGTGCTATGTTGGAGAGTTGCTTTATCTTCCACTATAAAGAGCTTTTAAATAAATAATGCCCCCCAGAAGCCTTTTTGTGTGACTTCTATTATCCTGTCAGTGAGGCACACAGTAAAGGAGCACTGACAGTACTTGTGGGAGTTGGTGATTGTTTTGCAGTCCTTAAGCTTGAATATTTTTTTAATAGCTTCATATGTATGTTTTCGAGTTGGTTTGTTAGTTTTTTTTACCAATCCCTAACAAAACATCCCAACTTCATTGTAAGATGCTGTTGATTGAAACAGTTGTTTTGGGAATTCACAGGGTCAATGATTTGAAGACTGGTGCACTGGTGGGAACTGACAAATATGGAAACAAATACTATGAAGACAAAAGAAACTTCTTTGGTAAGTGTGCCAGTGTCACCACCTCCTAACTGCCCACTTTTGTATAGCTGGTGGAGCACTTTTCCTTGTGCTTTCAGGAATTCTTTACATGAAAATCCTTATTTTTTTTGCTGAGCTAATACATTTCTGTTTGTTTATGTAAGGTCGACACAGATGGGTCATCTACACTGATGAAATGAATGGCAAAAACACCTATTGGGAAGTTGATGGAAGCATGGTGCCCCCTGAATGGTAAAGAAGATACCATTTGTGTCATTTTCTCTGTGGTTTATTGCATTAGATTAAATCTGCAGCTGGATGAGCTTTAAGTCCCCTTCCAGATCAAGAAATTCTATTTCTTGATAGAATTAGAATAGAAGAAACAGGGCTAGGATGCTCAGTGTGACCATAATTTATCTTAAGTTTTTTTTTATCTGTTCATGCATTTCAGTAATAATTCTTTGCAACCTTTGAGTTGCAGAAGGTCTCTGGCCATCCAGCTGAATATTGTTTTTGCCTTCCTGAATAACTCAGGAGAAACAGACACCAAGTAAAGCACCAGTGAATGCTCAGAAAAACAATCTCTCCCCACTGCTTGAGAAATATGAACAGCACTTCAGCCACAGAGCAGTGAAAGGTGATGTGAAATAAGAGGTGCCTGGGTAGACTGAGCATTGGTAAACAGCAGGTTTTATTATCCCTGTGATGGATGTTCAGTGCCAAGGCTCAGATTGATTATCTAAACTCCTAAATTGTGGCTCTCAGGAGAACATTTGAGAGGTGTGTGTGGGTAGGCTGTCTAGGTAGTCAATTTTGTTTCAGATTTTCCCTGCCTTAAAATGATATTTAATGCAGCCAGTGGGGTTTTTTTCCCCCTGTCTTTCCCAGCAGGAGCTTAATGGCTTTGTTTGTTGTAACTGACATTAGAATCCCCCAAACTAGCATGTTCAAGCCAGCATGGGGCTGTTCTTGCCATCTTCATAATAACTGCTGTTTGCTTCTAGTTTTCACTTTTCCTTTCTCAGACTGCTTTCAAGATTTCCCTTCTTTTGAGGCAGTTTTCATTGGGTGGTGGTTTTGGTTTGGTTTTTTTTTTTTTTCTTATGTGCTGTTTATTTTGTCCTTTCACACCTTGATCAAGTGTTTGTTCCCAAGTAGCAATGTGATTTTTCTCTGGGGTTAAGAAGCTTTTTCAGATGACATACATTAGTGAGGTAGGAAAACTTGCTTTCCTATCACATTGGAAAAGCTGCCTTAAAAAAAACCAGTAAATATTTGATTCTTATTACACTGTTTTCTTGGGAATTATAGAGAACACTAGTAAGTGTGCACGAAAAACTTTTTTTCCCCTCAGCATAAGTCATGCTACAGGTTGTTTTTCTCCATGTTTCTGATGAAATCAATCTCAAAGTATAATGTTGTGGTCATTTGTGTGCCTTCAGGATTGTGGAATGTGATGTCATCCTGTGTGATGAATTGGAAAAAAACATTTGGATATATTGAAAAGTTCTGAAAACAACTCTCTGGGAATAAAAAATAAAATGAGAATTAATTTAGCTTCTGTCAGGTACTGCAGAGAAGGAAAAAGCAGCAAGGAAAAAAACCTCCTATGCAATAACATCTTGTAATTCTGTTTTTAGGAACTACTGAGTGTTTTCAATATTCTGAAATAATTGATGTAATGTCTCTTGACAGGGATGTACTGAAATCCTAGTCGGAAGGAAACCAAGAGAGTTGTTTTGACATATGTCTGCTATACAGGGAATTGAGACTGCTGCTTCAAAATGCTAACATCCCAGAATATGTAGGCTTGTGGTGGTTTTTTTTTTTTCTTTAGCTGTGTTATTTAACCTCTTTGTACCTCCAGGTTTTCTTATCTTCAAAGTTAAGGTGTTGGTAGCTATTAATTTTTCATTGCCTTGACACTAGCATTGGGAATGATTAGTTAATATAACAGGCAGGTTTATTTTTGTTACAACACAGAGATAACTTTTACACTGTTAAACAGTTCCAAATAACTGGTTTCTTCTCCTGCTGTTCAGAGCATGTTGTTTTCAGGAAGTGAGTACTTCCATTTTTGAACCCACTGAGCAAATGTGCTCTGTGAACATAAAAACCCTGCAAGTTGCTCTGTTTATAGCAGTGCCTGTGTGCACTCTGGTAGTGCTTTTAGAGCTGTCTCCATGACAGAACTGCTCTCATTGTTGTGCTCATTGCCATTTTCCTGCTACAGTATCACCTTTTCTCCTCACTCATTTATCCTCCAACCTAAAGACACTATAATTGGTCAGTAACCTCCAGGTGATAGTTTTATCCAACTGGTATATACTGGTTTCTGAAGGTTTGCACTCATCTGCAGCCACAACTGACAGGTCAAGCAGGAAGGTGATGCAGATACAGGACTTTCAGGTTTATATTTTATACTTTTGAAGCCTAGGTGAAATTTTATGGGCAGGTTTGTTAATATAGAAGTGTGCTTAAAGCAGTTTTTGAGTTTTTGCCTTTTTTCTCCCCCCCCCTTAATCAAAGATTACACAAAGAATTGAAATATCAGGAGTAAGGTAGATATAGTTGAATCAAAGAGCTCAATCCTGCTTTTTTCATGTGATTTTTTCCATTAATTACCAGCTGCAGGTTATCTGCATTCATTAATTTCTCAGCACAGCAAGTTGCATTTTCTCACCTCATGGTCAGGAGGGAAAGAAAGAATGAAATGATCTGGCTGAGTGCAGAGACTGAGGCTCTTCTGGCACCTTCAGCCTCATGTTTTATGGGGTGCAAGACAGCAAAGGGCAGTGCTACAGGTTGATCTGGGTGTTCTGGGGCCAAGCAGGTTGATTTAAGTCCACATTATAGTGCTGAGAAAGAAGCATGTCATCCTGAGAAGTAGAATTACCACCTGCAAAGCAATGTCTGGTTTCTTCTTACCAGGAAGGCTTGACTCTGTACCATGCTGTTAAAATCAAATACACACATAGAGCAGTGGAAGAAGCCAAAGGAAGAGCAGCAAGAACAATCAGACCTCTGAAAACAGTTGGAAAGAAGTGGAGTTGCTTAAGGAGAGTTACTGACTGTGGACAGAATCTTGAAGCATTTAATCTCTTAGAAGTGAAAGGCACAGTCTGTCTTGCACAGATAGGTGGCTGGAATAAAAAGCAGTAAGTTTAAATTAGAGAAGCAGCAGTGGAGATTGGCCACTGCTGTCCTTGCCACTAAAATGCTCTACTCATCTTCACTGGAATAACTTGGTTTGGGAAGATGAGGCAGTATTACAGCCACCCCATAACAGCTGCAGCATCTGCTGGGAATGAGGTGAATGTGGCTCACACTTCCTTGGATCTAAAGGGATCATGCATCCCATTCAGAACCTTTTGTGACTGTCTGGATATTGGTTTTCTTCNTTTTTTTTTTTTTCTTATGTGCTGTTTATTTTGTCCTTTCACACCTTGATCAAGTGTTTGTTCCCAAGTAGCAATGTGATTTTTCTCTGGGGTTAAGAAGCTTTTTCAGATGACATACATTAGTGAGGTAGGAAAACTTGCTTTCCTATCACATTGGAAAAGCTGCCTTAAAAAAAACCAGTAAATATTTGATTCTTATTACACTGTTTTCTTGGGAATTATAGAGAACACTAGTAAGTGTGCACGAAAAACTTTTTTTCCCCTCAGCATAAGTCATGCTACAGGTTGTTTTTCTCCATGTTTCTGATGAAATCAATCTCAAAGTATAATGTTGTGGTCATTTGTGTGCCTTCAGGATTGTGGAATGTGATGTCATCCTGTGTGATGAATTGGAAAAAAACATTTGGATATATTGAAAAGTTCTGAAAACAACTCTCTGGGAATAAAAAATAAAATGAGAATTAATTTAGCTTCTGTCAGGTACTGCAGAGAAGGAAAAAGCAGCAAGGAAAAAAACCTCCTATGCAATAACATCTTGTAATTCTGTTTTTAGGAACTACTGAGTGTTTTCAATATTCTGAAATAATTGATGTAATGTCTCTTGACAGGGATGTACTGAAATCCTAGTCGGAAGGAAACCAAGAGAGTTGTTTTGACATATGTCTGCTATACAGGGAATTGAGACTGCTGCTTCAAAATGCTAACATCCCAGAATATGTAGGCTTGTGGTGGTTTTTTTTTTTTCTTTAGCTGTGTTATTTAACCTCTTTGTACCTCCAGGTTTTCTTATCTTCAAAGTTAAGGTGTTGGTAGCTATTAATTTTTCATTGCCTTGACACTAGCATTGGGAATGATTAGTTAATATAACAGGCAGGTTTATTTTTGTTACAACACAGAGATAACTTTTACACTGTTAAACAGTTCCAAATAACTGGTTTCTTCTCCTGCTGTTCAGAGCATGTTGTTTTCAGGAAGTGAGTACTTCCATTTTTGAACCCACTGAGCAAATGTGCTCTGTGAACATAAAAACCCTGCAAGTTGCTCTGTTTATAGCAGTGCCTGTGTGCACTCTGGTAGTGCTTTTAGAGCTGTCTCCATGACAGAACTGCTCTCATTGTTGTGCTCATTGCCATTTTCCTGCTACAGTATCACCTTTTCTCCTCACTCATTTATCCTCCAACCTAAAGACACTATAATTGGTCAGTAACCTCCAGGTGATAGTTTTATCCAACTGGTATATACTGGTTTCTGAAGGTTTGCACTCATCTGCAGCCACAACTGACAGGTCAAGCAGGAAGGTGATGCAGATACAGGACTTTCAGGTTTATATTTTATACTTTTGAAGCCTAGGTGAAATTTTATGGGCAGGTTTGTTAATATAGAAGTGTGCTTAAAGCAGTTTTTGAGTTTTTGCCTTTTTTCTCCCCCCCCCTTAATCAAAGATTACACAAAGAATTGAAATATCAGGAGTAAGGTAGATATAGTTGAATCAAAGAGCTCAATCCTGCTTTTTTCATGTGATTTTTTCCATTAATTACCAGCTGCAGGTTATCTGCATTCATTAATTTCTCAGCACAGCAAGTTGCATTTTCTCACCTCATGGTCAGGAGGGAAAGAAAGAATGAAATGATCTGGCTGAGTGCAGAGACTGAGGCTCTTCTGGCACCTTCAGCCTCATGTTTTATGGGGTGCAAGACAGCAAAGGGCAGTGCTACAGGTTGATCTGGGTGTTCTGGGGCCAAGCAGGTTGATTTAAGTCCACATTATAGTGCTGAGAAAGAAGCATGTCATCCTGAGAAGTAGAATTACCACCTGCAAAGCAATGTCTGGTTTCTTCTTACCAGGAAGGCTTGACTCTGTACCATGCTGTTAAAATCAAATACACACATAGAGCAGTGGAAGAAGCCAAAGGAAGAGCAGCAAGAACAATCAGACCTCTGAAAACAGTTGGAAAGAAGTGGAGTTGCTTAAGGAGAGTTACTGACTGTGGACAGAATCTTGAAGCATTTAATCTCTTAGAAGTGAAAGGCACAGTCTGTCTTGCACAGATAGGTGGCTGGAATAAAAAGCAGTAAGTTTAAATTAGAGAAGCAGCAGTGGAGATTGGCCACTGCTGTCCTTGCCACTAAAATGCTCTACTCATCTTCACTGGAATAACTTGGTTTGGGAAGATGAGGCAGTATTACAGCCACCCCATAACAGCTGCAGCATCTGCTGGGAATGAGGTGAATGTGGCTCACACTTCCTTGGATCTAAAGGGATCATGCATCCCATTCAGAACCTTTTGTGACTGTCTGGATATTGGTTTTCTTCCCTGTATATCTGATTTACCCTAATTTGGTTTGTGTTTTGGCCAAATACTTGGAAAAAAACTACACAAACCAGTTAAAAAAAAATGGCTTTCAATATTTTTATATCTTGTGGTGGCAAAAAAAAAAAAAGCCAAACTAATTAGAGAAGTTTTCTCCTATTGCAGTCACTTTTTTCCTATGTATGTGCAATGCCAGCCCTGCACTTTGATGTTTTCTTGCATTATGATGCAAATCTGACATCTTGGGAAGGAGCTTCAGTAGTGTTCACTTCATCTAATAAAATACTCCACATTTAACTAATTCTCTCCATCCTTTTTGTCAGATCCTGTTGATGTGACAGCTAAGGAGGGAGGAATGTAACATCTCAGACTTAAAAGTGCCAACATATTAAGAAACCTAGAGAAATGTGCTGCTGTTCTGTTAAACTGCTGCTTTTTGAGGTTGCCTCCAAGGGAAACAACAAAAAGGGATCAAATTTCCATCCTTTAAATAGCTTCACAATAATTTTGTGGGGTTTGTAACTAGATTAAATGCTAATGTGGTATTTTCAGGTAAATGGGCTGCATGAGAAGCTGAAGTCACCTCCCATGTGTCAACAAAACCAGGTTTCTTCTCCCTTTTTCCTCCTGTGGCTGTTCTTCTCTGCCCTTTGACCACGACACACATCTTCACTCCTCTCTGGTCTTCTTGCAACGTGGTTAGCTTGTTGGAAAACATGGATGCTGCCAGGTTGGCAGCCACCCTGCAGTAGGTAGACAGTGCCTGAACCTTGCAGATGCACATATGGTGCTAGCTGAGGAGTTGGTGCAGCAGCACTTCTTGTTTGGCAGCTTGTGCATCATCTCATTGGCTCAGATCCCTCCTAGTTCTGTTTGAAATCTTCTTCCTTTCAAATATTTGTCCAAGACAAAATTCTACCCAGTCTTGTACATCTGAAGGTACCTGAAGGGATTTTTCATGTGTTGACCCAAGGAAAAATCCAGAGGCTTTGCTAACCTCAGTCTGCTTCACAGGCAGCAAACCCCTGCAGAGATTCTGCTGTCCTCCTGATTTGCTTTGCTCTAAGTTGGCTGCTTCTTTCTAGGTCTGAAATCATTAATTTCTTTTGAATCCTGTTTTTCCATGCGTGGCTTTATGGGCAGAGTTTGTATAGAAATCTGGCCATCTGCAAGACATCAAAATCTCTTTATTCATGCTGTTCAATCTAGTGCGTGAAAAGCTTTTCTTGAGCATCTGGGAGTAGAGTCAATGAGACATCAGGGCTTCAAAGGACTCTTTGAGAGAGGATGTCAAGGGGAAAGTCTTCCAAAAGGAAAAGTTTTCACATTTGGCATATTTTTTTTGCTGATGTGGGGAGTGGGAGCTTTTGTGTGAGAGGACTTTCTGCAAATGGAAATGTTATTTCATTATTATTACTACTATTTATTATTATTACTATTATTATTGCTCATTATTCAACTAAGTTTAAGGAAGCAGGTTTAAGCCCCAAAGCTCTTAAATATAAAGCATAATTATAGTGGATGGAGCTCTGAACATTTGAATTGCACAGGTATTTCACTACCTGTGTCTATGCTGGCATGTCTTGTAGGAGAGCAATTTTATTTCTATTTTTCCAGTGAAAAAAAAATGGGATTTGAGGATTGGTTCTGCTGATCTGTTTAAATCTCAGCCTGATTTCATATTGCTCAGAAAATCCTGAAAGCAAATAGATTAACTTCTAAAAAATACTGTGTTTTCAAAGATTGCATGAATTTAGGCTTAGAAGAGCTGCAGAACAATAGCTAGTTACAGAATAAAACTAAAAATGAGCAAATAAATCAATATTGTGACAGTTTTCCTGCCATTTCCAGGAGTGTACAAATACCCACACAATGACAGAGGTGCCAGCTGGAAATCAAGTTGATTTTAACTGACCTTTCATACAGCTCTGGTGCTCCACCTGCTCCAGGCCATCCTTCAGGGCATTTTTAACTGTATTTCTTTCTGAGAACACCCATTTTTTGTTAATCCTGTTGGTGTGCTTGACTTTTGGGAGTGTGAGGATGGTGGTGTGAGTGCACAAGAGTTCCCTGACAGTCCTTAGTCCTGTGATGTGTGGCTTTAAGTTGGGGTTTTTGTTTGCTTTTTTACTTAAAATACATGAACATGTGGCTGTCATTTTTTGAGTGAGATATTTGTGCTAAAATTATATCCAAAGCTGTGAGTTTTTCTATTTTTTTTTCCTGAAATAAATGTCTAGAAGGTATTTGACTGAAAAGATCATCAACCTTCTGTAGAGCTCTTCAGATTCAGAAGACATTTGTCAGTCTATTTCTCAAGCCCTTTACAGTGGTTTTGTTTTCAAAGAAGTGGGCCAGATTTGTTGCTAAAAATGCAGTTTTTTGGCTTCCTAATAAGAATTGGAATAGATGTCTTATTCTTAGGTCAAGTCTTTGGTAAAAGCTGATTAGCAGAAGCCTCTTTATTTCTAGCTCAGTAAAAAAAAATACATTTGAAAGTCATAACCTGCCATAACTGTGCATGCAATATGAAATACATAGAAGCTGGCAGACAATTAATTCAGGTTTGAAAGTTGCTTTGGGCACTGAAATAGTATTGGTGTGAAATCAATTCAGCTGATCCCTGCTGTAGCATTTCAGTGAATTTTTATGGAATATACTTGGTCATTAATGTTGTTTGCACAGGGGAGGTTTGACATTGAGTTCATAGGTAAAGGATAATCACTATAATCATTTAGTAATTACCCCATTACTGCTTGGTATTAATCATTTTGCTGTGCAGTCAATAAACATTTAAATGAGTCTTTTAGGTCAACTTGCATTGTTAATCCATATCCCAAGTGCTGTGGAGATGATATTGAAGTTGCTGTGCAGTGTAGTCTTGTCATCAAAATAAAATACACAAGAAAAAAACAACTTCCAGCCAAGAAAAAACCTTGTGGTTTTCTCATTGGTAGTGCCTGCCTTCACAAAAAAATACAATTAAATACTCTCTGCCAAAATATTAAGTGTATAAAGGAGAGGAAATGAAAACTTGGGTGTGCTTTCAGTTGCCTGGAAGCAGAACTGTTATTTATCACTTAAAGTGTGATACTTTAAGTGATAAATACTGTACTCTCGAGGTCACACTGGATTAAAACAATACACACACCCCCACCAAAAAAAAAAATTAAATAAAATAGTTAGCATCTCTTGAGAAGAGAAGCCTTGGGAGTCTGGAGGAGGGTGATCTGTAATAACAGTGTGTCTTTTCCCCCTTCAGGCATCGTTGGCTTCACTCAATGACTGATGACCCTCCCACCACCCATCCTCCAGTTCCTCGTAAGTTTATCTGGGAGAACCACAAATTCAATCTGAGTGGCACCCCTGGCCAGTATGTTCCTTACTCTACTACACGTAAGAAGATACAAGAGTGGATCCCACCTACAACACCTAGTAAATAACATCAAGAAATGTACTTGCCTCAGCTTTGGGTTTCAGTGTAAACTGTGTTTTCACTGGTTTGGTTCAAAATAAAAGCCTCCTGTAATAGCTGTAAAGCAGCTCCACTGCTGGCTCTGTGCTGGTTTCTTTTCCTTCTCATCCTCACCTGATTGGGTCACTTAACCCCCAGTTGCTTCCTTATTAAATCAAGTTCCCCATTAATTCATTAAAGGTGGAGTTTTTATAGCTTTAATTGCTTTCAACTAGTTCTAATCTTTAAATTAGTAGGAAGTAGCACTTAGTGAGATCTCCTAACCTATCTCATTAACAGAAAATAATGTTTAATTTACTTGAAGTCAACACACCGTGTACAGCTGAAAAGCAATTTGAGTCAAACTGAGCAGAGTACATGGAAATGACTCAAAAAATTTCATTTTGCTAGATTATTTGACCTTAGGAACCAGGTTTGCCCCAGTGATGCTGAAGAGCTTCATTACTAACACTCATCTATCCAATCCCCAAGGGCACAAAACCTGGGTAGAGCAATTAACTCTTATTAGCTCTAGCCTCTACTTCTTTTTCATGTGTTTTTTTACCTATTTCTTTCTTCTTTGCCTTGTGGATTTTTTAGATCCAGAGGACAGACAGGGATGCAGTAACTCTTCCTACACACCTTGTGCTGAAGAAAGAGGCCTCTGAGCTGCTTTGGCCTTTTAGTGTCAGCTGGAATGTTGAGGGATCTAGCAGATTTGAACAGCTTTGTGTGCAGCAACAATCCCCAGGAAGGCTTTAATCAGCAGGAAGCACAAATTATGGATTTTAAATGCAGAATTTCACTGACATCTCTTGTAACACTGCTGCTGCAAGGTAGATCACATAAGGCGTGGACAGGAAAGAAAACATGCAGAAAAATCAGCAATTTTCCTCAAAAACTGCCCTGGTTGTGCAACTCTGGAGCAGATGCAGAGGACCTGTGCTGTAGGTGAGTACAAACAACACTCTTGAGTGTTCTCAAGAGCTGGCAGTGGCTGTGATGTTGAAAGCAGCTGATGAATGCCCTGGAGCTGTTTGACAACACCAGATGAGCTGGAGGGGAGAGGCAGCACCAGCATCACACTCCAGAGTTTGCAGCAAAGCATGACCATCTCAGAACCATTTCTAGCCACAGCAAGAGGAGAGATCTTTCACAGGAGAGGCCATCCCAGACCATTTCAGAAAGCAGAAGGAAGAAGGCTTTGTCCTTTCTTGCCCAACCTGTGCTGACTCAAGCTGTGCCCTCCTAGTCCCAAGTAAGAACACTGAGCTGCTCACCACCTTGCATTTCTGTACCATATAAGCTCAAGATTCCATTTTCTGGATGTTTCCTGATAAGGTTGGTGCTGGGAAGGAGTTTGAGTGGCAATTGTTTAGGATACAGCTGGAAATCCTCATGCCAAGAAGGTTGGGGTGTATTTCCCACAGCTGTGATGCATTCAGAGTGAAACCTTGGATTTAGTTCTATGGGGTTTATTATTCTGGCACTGAGGGGGAGAGAGGGAACAGATTCTTGCTAGGAGGTTAAAACCTCTCTCTTCAGGGGGTGTTCAAGGGGTTCTTTGAGGTGGAGGGGAAAAGAACAGCCTTTCAGTGGCACTTTGGGCTCCTCACATGAGCCCAGCAGTTGATGCTGTGTCATTCCAGAGAAACCCAGCTCAGCAGAAGGGCTCAGAGGGATGTGTGTCAGCAGGTAAGTGCTCAGCAGGAATTCCCTCATGGACACCTACCAAGCTTTGAACACCACCCCCTGATTCCCAAGCAGAGCAGGAGGCACTCAGCTAATGGTGCTTCCCTCCTCCAGCCACCTTTCAGTGTGGGGCATGGGAAGGGCTTTGCCATTCAGCCCACAGAGGATCTTGGAGCTTCTGGAGACCTCCCTTTGCTGAAGAGCCAAAACCAGGTCAGGACTTTTCCTTCACTTCAGTTTTCAAGTCACTTGAAACCATATCTGATGGATTTCGCAGGCACTTGTATCTTTCTGGCCATGCAACAAACAAAAAAGGGCAGAATCAAAGCAGGATTTGGGGAAAAAAAGACAGTGTTTTCAAAATTTAGATGTGTAATAATCACCTAAAAGATGGTTTGTTTTTTGAAAAGGCACTTTAAGACATATTTTTAATTTCCTCTCTATATAGGAGGTTTTGATCAATTATTTTTCTCCTATTAAATATTAACAGTAAAAAAAAAACCATGAATACATGTGTTAACAATCTGTGTATACACATGTGTATAGATACACAGCAAACAGAATTTTAGGACCCTGTCTTTTCTGTATATAAATTATCCACCAAAGCTAACGTGAGTAGTTTAGTGTAATTTAATCTTGGTAATAACAACAGTGGTTTCAAAATCTATTTAAATAATCTGTACTACTGTTAGCATCACTTAAGCAAATTGCAGCTCAAGAGGCTTCTGTTTGACTTACATTGCTAGAATATTGGTTTTATTTCTTTGTCTCTAGTGTAATTTGTTTCTTACTCTGTTTACTCATTTTTTTTTCCTCTCTATATTTTAAATATTAGTTTTAGTGCAAGTGGTTGGAAGACTATTTTCTATCCTTCATAGCCCAAAGGATTTTTGGTTGATGGGATTGTAATCCATCAAGACACATCCTGAATGTAACAGCTGAAGTCTCATGTGGTGAAATATTCAGACACAGGCCTATTAATAGTTTGTTTTTTGAGGGTGACCATCCATAAAATTTCAATGAGGCAAAACCTAATTCAGCAGGAGCTGTCTGCTGCACTCTTGGCAGCAACAAAAAATGGCCAGAGGAAGCAAGAAAACTGCAGCTTGCTTTCACAGAGAAGGAGCATCTACTTTGAATTATCAATTTACATTCATATATTCATATACATTCATATATTTAATACATATGGGCATATATTTAATGAGCAAGAAATCCAAGACTAAAGCAAGATTTAGATAGTTTATATTGAAGTGTAAAATTCAAACGTTTAACTCATTTGAAAAAGAATAAGATGAATTTCTGGCTTTATTCTGCCTTGCAAAAAAGGTTTTTTTACTAATTCAGAGGAGTTTTTGACTTAGCCCAGGGGAGACTCATAAAGAGCTGACACTGGGTTGACATAAATGGGCTGCAAGTCAGAATGCAATCTTATGCTGGCTGAAACAACAAAGTCTGAAGGTATTAATATTTTTCAAGCTTTTTAATCAATTATAATTAATTTTTAGCTATCAGGTTAAAATCTACCTGGATTTCCTTTAACTCCTGCTATTTAATTTGCATTCCTCTCAAGTGGGATTTGGTTTTGCTTTGATAAATAGGCTTTTTGAGCTCTCTGTCCCACAGTGCTGTTGCTGGAAATGCCAACAGGAAATCTTAATTTGTGTTTTATCAACTTCAAATGATTTCTAATGGATTTCTAATGGACTTCAAGTTCTAACAGATTCTAAATCTAACAGATTTTTTTCTGGTTGACTTCTTTCTTAAAAAAAAAATAATGAGACATCTGTTAGTCTTTAGGCTAAAGATTTTTAAAGCTTGATAATTAAAATTCAGGTTTTAAATCCAGCCCCAGAATCCAATGTATCCTGGCAGAGTCTCTTCAGACTGTGCAGTAAATAGCAACGAGTCTTGCCACACATTTGAATGTACAGAGCTTGAGAGGGCAAAAATTAATTTAGCACCTCACTATCACTTGCTGAAACCAATTATCAGAGGCTAACCAACCAATGTCTCTGTGGTGGCCAAGTGAAGCCTGGATGCTCCAGACCCAACCTGTGAGCAGTGCCAAAGGGAAGAGGTGAGCAGCAGTTAAACGATGCTCAAACACTTGGCACAGCACACTGAGCAAGCTTTAGTTTCTTCTAAAGCCCAAGTGGGTTCTTATCTGAGCTCCTAGCTCTAATTAGTTGGGACTAATTGCCGTTGTTACTCAGCAATAACAAGCTGTAGCTCACCATCCAGGCCTGGCTGCTGCAGCTCATGTGCCTGACACTGGGCAAAATGGGCACCTTCGAGTCACAGTGCAGAATTCCACAGCCTAATTAGCCTCGTGCTCTGTAATTAACAACGTAGCAGCATGATACAGAAAGATATAAAGGAAACAAACAACTTTTCTCATTCATCATAAGCTGCCTAGAATCAAGTTGCTGTAGACTACTGCAATTCATACAGAGCTTTGGGCAAAGACATTCCACAGGCATCTGGACAGTGTCCTTCTGCTAAGGAGCTGGGAATTAATTAGTAAGAGTCTCCTCCTCCTTTCTGTTCCCTTTCTGTCCTTCCTTTCTACCTCAAAATAATATTAAAATTAGAATTATCAATTGAAATAACAAACTCTGCTAAGAGATAACCTCCTAAATGAGTTTAATAATGTACCTTTATACATACATTACACAGGGAGTATTTCTGCTTAGCACTTTGAGTTCCTTGAACCTTTAATTGTCTTTTATTTAGGTTTGCTATACATTTGGCCTGTAGGGAACCTGTTCTCACCTCCAGCATTGCAGGAACTCCATTTATTCCCCCCAAGTCATGCCACAGTGGGTTCAGAAAACCCAAGTCCACGGGGTGCAGAGATGTTTTGTCTTTACATTTTAGTGAAGCCTCTGAGAGCCCTGCAAAGCTTTTCTCTCACCGTGCTCCACTGGTCCATAGTTTGCTGGGAAGCCCCACGCTGGGGAGAGCTCTGCAGCACTAGCTGGTGAGATCCAGGAGCAATCTCCTCCCTGCAGCTCAGCTTCTCCACAGCAGGACACGCTGCTTTTCCAGCAATGACTGCAGCAGGCAGCCAGGGGCGGGGAGTGCAAACACATCGGAGTTGTAATCGCCGCTGAGAGGAAACTCTCTGTGGATAATGGCTTTGCTTCACGTGTTCCTGCATCTTTCCAGCATCTTTCCAGCTGCCAACTCCCAGCCAAGGCTTCTCCCCTGCTGTGCTGCCTCCTGACCCACCTCCCTACCCCCTCTCCACAGCCAAAGGGTTTTGTGCTGCCCCTGACTTCTCCCCCTGCCCTCCCTCCAGTGCCAGCAGCTGTCTGCTGCTCCCCTTCCCAACCCTGCAGGGTTGCCCATCACCCCACAATTGCATCAATCCAATCTCCCATCGAATTAAAGTTGGGCTCTTTTTTTCCCCCAGACATCCTAACCAACAGGAAAGTTGCATGATTTTTTACCAGTATGGGGGATCTGATCAAGAAATGCAGGATTTCCATTTTGTCCTGCTAGCACAAAATTCTTGGCCATTTTTCTTTCAGAGATGAGTGGCCCACAGAGACTGGAAAGATCTGCCCTTGTTCTCTTAGTCTGACAGACATCCATGAATTGAGCAAAATAGCCTGGAGAGAGAGGAAAGAAAGAGAGAGAGAAAGAGAAAAGGAGAAAGAGAGAAGAAGAGAGAGAGAAAGAGAGAAGGAGAGAAATAAGGAGAGAGAAAGAAAGAAAAAGAGTAAAGAGAGTGGAGAGAGAAAGGAAAAAGAAAAAGAGAGAGGAAAGAAAGAAAAGAAAGAAGAAAAGAAGAAAGGAAATAAAAGAAAAAGTTTGACTATTTAATCTCTTTTCTTAGAAATGACTAATTTGCATTTCTATTTTTCAGAGCTGAGTGGAACATCTCATGTTTGGCTAAGGCCCACCTTCTTGCAAAACCTCCTGTGTTGCTCTGTGCAGCCCTCTGTCCTTGGTTGTGTGGCACAGTGAGCAGTTGTCTCCACTCTTACCAAGTTTGGCCTCATTTCTAATTGAATTTGTCTGGCTCCAGCTTTCAGCCACTGGATGCTGTTGTTGTCTTTCTCTGCAAGCTGAGAGAAGTGATGACTACTCAGTATTTTCTGCCTGGGAAAGCACTTGCAGTCTGTAATCAAGTCACCTCTCACTTTTCTTGTTGACAAGCTAAACAGATGGAACTCTCCAGCTCCATGAAAAGCACTTTTCCCTTCTTTGTCATTCTCTGCCCTCCCTTCAGCAGCCTTTTCACAATGAAGATTTTCTACAGGGTTGGGATGGTAGGTAAAGATTCAAAGTCATCTTTCTCCTCATTCCTGCCACAGGGAGTCAAGGATTTACTGAACTTTTCTTTTGTTTGCTTCAGGATTGCAGGGAATTCATTTAGCTCACTGAAGGCATGGTGAGCAGGTTCCATCTGAGCTGTGATTTGGCACCTTGCAGCAACCCTGGGCTCCTCCAGTTCCTGTGCTCCAGACATTTTACCCTGCCAATTCCTTCTGGGTGCAGCCTCAGCTCCCCTCTCAGATCCATCTCTTAATTTAAGAGCTGATGAATTATGTTAGCAAACACTGGGAGGGCAGGATGGGACATCAAAGGGGACAGGAGCTAAATCAATATATTAATGGGAACTGCTGAATTAACCAGCTCTTAAAGCACTTAGCAAAGTGCTTTTGTGATATGGAATATTGTTTTATAACAACATTGGTATATTGTTCTCACCAGTTTTTCCACAGTACAAAATGAACCCCCTCTCCATCATCTGGGTGTGTTACAGCTCCATGTCCACCTGTGCAAACCTATAATCTGAAATTATTGAATAGATTTATTTGGAATAATAGATAATTTATTTGGAATAATTTGGATCCTCAACCAACTCTTCTACCACCCCTGTGGTTCACACTCATCTCAACATGCCAGGTTAGTAATATTCATCCTACCCACCCTCCTTAGTGCCTGATGAGCAAATGCTCTCTATTGGATAGGAATGGTATAAATCTTTGATTTTTTTTCCCAGATTGAAAAGAAAAATATGAAGCTGTTCTGTGTTATTGGCATTTTCACACTCTCAGCATCCAGCTCTGATCCATCTGCTCTCCTGAGATGTTTTGTTCTTTGTGTACTTCTGGACTAACCTTTGACTCACAGCTGGCATGCAAAGCTCCTCAGCAGGGACTGCCTGATGGAAATGATGGAAACTCTTACTCTGCTTTTAGTCTCCTGCTATTCCCAGTTTTCTGTCTATCTAGAGACTCAAGAGCTATGCTGGGACTGTTCCCTGATCATCAGGGATGATCACCATCAAATTATGCAGACAAATGGAAAATTAGAATTAAAATGAAATTAACAAACCAAAAAAAAGCCAGAAATCTCATTAGATTCTCCTTCCTCTGACTTTTCCTGGGATGTTTGGTTTCATTTAAAAAAAAAGAGGATTTTCCTCTTGCATTTTAGTGCTAATTCTTTTAATATCTTTACTTCCAACTGGCATCAGAGGAACTTTGATTGTGGGTCTATTTTTCCTGTGTTGCAAGAGTGTAGCAAAGCCAGAATGTAGGAAACAACTAATGCTAAAATTACACTCTGTTTATGTATTTAGTGAAAAATCACCCTGCAGAAAGCTTTGCTGACAGATAGGGGAGTGCACACACTCCTTGCACAGACCAGAGCTGAAAACCCCAGGAAGGCTGCTCCAGGCAACTGTTGAATGAGCCATAATGTGGTCCCATCAGAAAACTGACAGGGTGACTTTGCACCAGCAGCAGCTTCTCTCTTAATTTACTATTTGGTGGCTCTAAAAATGTAGCACTTTATAGCTCCTTGTCAGAATTCCCAACTGCATTAAAATATCACCTTCTGTACATCTTAAGTGCTAGGGGCACAAGCTTTATTTTGGTTCTGTTGCTCTTGATTCCCCCTGTCATTCAGAAATTTCTGACTGTGATAACTGCTATATACATTAGGATTTTTTAGCACCACCAGTGCTTCCTGATGTGTGAGCCCCAAGAAGAATTTGGCACCTCTGTAATGCTGGTTTTTGCTTTGAAGGTAGGTTGTCTTTTTCAGCAGAGAGCAAGGGTATGGTGCCAAGCAGAAAGTGAGAGGTACAGGTACCAGGAATATCAAGTTTCTCTAAGTTTTGTAAAACCTGACAGCTGGGTAAAGGTGAAAAAATGAATTAATACCTCACTCCCTGCCCCTGTGTACCAGGAATTAAAAATTCCTATGTCAGGGCACATTACCTATTGAATTTATGGTTCCAGCATTTGATTTACCATTCAACAACCAAAACACACAACACCAACAACCTCTGTGTTAGGAAATTATTGTCCCATGATGGGTTTTGGCTAATCCATAAGTCACCCAGAGCTTCCCATTTTCCTCTGCACAGCCCACGTGCTGCTCTCAGCATGCAAAGGCTAGGAAAATGCCAATTAAATCCATCTTTGCATTGTCTTGCTTTTGAGTGCCTACAGTATTCAATCTGGTCACAGTTGACATTGTTGAGCTTTAAATGGGGGTTATCTTGGTGAAAACCTTTTGAAGTGGAGAGGTTTCAGTGTTGTATTGAAATACCAGCTGTCATCATGAAATTTAATGTATTATTTCCTCCTAATTGACAACAGACAAAATCTGATATTGCAGGCTGAAGTTACATTCTTTGCCATGCTCTGTGCTAAAGGTCACTTTCAAAACCTGTCAGTAGATTTTTATTTAGTAATGAAGAGATTTGATGTCCAAATGGCTCTGGAAAATGTTACCTTTTCTTTGACAATTTTTTGTTTTATGCTCTTATTACTTCTGTTATTTAAATAACACTTTATCCATTCTATAGGAAGGGAACTGGATCCAACTTTTGTGGTGTGTGGAGAGGATATTTCTGCTGCTTATTTCAAGTACATTGACCTCATTTATCATATAAGGGACCTTCCTGTAAGTAAGGTAGGTGGAGATAATTTGCCAGCAGTTGAACTGGGCACTGAGCATCTCAGGTGTGAACACCCACACGAACTGGGGAAAACAAAGCAAAATACTTCTCCATTTGTTCTCAACTGCCATGTTCCCAAGTCCTTGCTGCTATCCAAGGTAGGTTATTGTGGCAATTTTGACCTGGACCATGGTGCTTTACATGCCCCAAGTGATGCCACCTTTATGGTTTTGTGTCTCCTGCTGGGACTGGTGAGATCAATGCCCCCCATGTGGCATTTTGGTATGATATTGCTCTTCAGAATACCCATCATATGAAGAAGATCCTTCTGCAGTGCATTGGGAAGAAAGAGAGTGAAGGAATATTGCCAAGCTGCATCTGGAAAGCAATGCTAAGGCAGAAAACCATTTCAGGACAGTCTAGCACTGGATGGGCTAAGTGCAAGAAACCATTTCAACTCCTAGTAAACTAAGCACTTTAAGCAAGTGCTAAAGGGACTCAAGGATATTCTTAAATGCTACCCCAGGTTGGGAATAATATCTGACAGATACATATATATAAGAATAAGGATTCTGTAACCTCAGCCAGAATGCCAAAGTGCAGTCAAAACCCAGTGTGATAAAAGATCTGCTGCCCAGGCAGCATTCCAGAGGGCAGGCACTTCCAAATGGCAGCACAATTAAGAGATGCAAAATATTTCCTGGATGCAGCAGCACCATATCTGAGTTAGCCAGCTCTGGCAAAGGCTGGGCTTATTTTTACAGCAGCTGCAAGGAGAATGACTTTATCTAGAGAGCAGGTAAAGCCAAATGCAGACACTTGATTTTTTTTTTTTAAACATACAGGCTTGAAGCAGAATGGGAGTTACTGAAATTGCTGCACATGCAGCTCTGTCTGCTGAGTTCAGCAAAGTCAGATCTTCTCATAAGTAGCAGAGGAGCTACCTGCCCATCATGCCATGAAAATATTGGAGGACAGCACAAATTCTGCTAAGCTTATTGCTTCAGCCCCAGAATACTGTATTTTTGTTCATTCTGCTCTGTTCTACCTGACTGGAGTATTTTGTTCCTCTTGATACATTTCTACTCCTTGACCTTCCTCTTGTGTTTCAAAATAACATGTTTATGGGGTGTGCTTGATCTATATTTGCTTTACCAGTAGCTGCTGGATGCTGGTAATGCCTTCACTGTCATAATTCTGATCTCATGAGAGGATGATGTTGAAATAGTGATACTGTATGAATATATGCTTGCTATTACTTCCTTGTCTCTTCCAGGGAAAGTTATCTTTTTAATATCAGCTCTCTTATCTTCCAGTTGAGTTATTTGCCTAAGATCTATCTCTTTGTTGTTCAAAATATATCAAAATAACAACACCATAGCCAGTTATTAACAATAAACTTTTCATCTTTGTTTTTTCCTCCAAACAGGCTTGAAGCCCAAGTTCTATTTCAAATGGGATTCTTATTTAACAAAGCCAGCCTCTTTCATCTGGCAGTAGCTCAGATGAAAATACTCTCATGGAGAATTTTCAGCTTCCCTTCCACAGCCCGTGGAGGCAGAAATGAAAAGGCAGGTTCAAAATCTTTGCTGGCCTGAAGCACTTGACTCCTGACTACTAGGCAGTTTGCTAGCTCAACTAATTCAAATATGCCAAGGGGTGAGTAAGCAATAAACCCTTTCAAATCAATCCATCTGGCAGGAGGTAAAATAGCTGTAATGAACAGCATGTTTACAGAGCACATTTCCTACTCACTCTAGTCATTTGCAGGATTCAGAGCAAGGACGTCAGGGGGATTGTCTGAGCAGCATTAGATGCAAGGAGATGACTGCACGTGAAAGGGGAGTTTGAAGGTAATTTATGGTGATGGCTGTTTGCTGTTTAAGCTCATTTAATTAACTAAGTCAGCCTGGCTGGCACTCCTGGGACTTGTTTGCTTTCCCTACTGCTTGCTGATGGCTATTTGCTCTGAGTTCAGAGGTAAGTGAACGTGAACATATGCTTTTCTAGGTATGGTTTGCTTCATGATGACTGAGGAATATGTGAGACATCTGCTAGGGAGCTGTTAGAAGTTGCCACTTGCTTTGATCCAAAAGCTGGGGAAAAGATATTGTAGTATTTCCCTCTTCTGAAGTCAGAGGAAAGCCACAATCTATTAAGTTTCAGTTTAAAACGTGGTGATTTTGTTCTGTTTTGAGATGCTCTAGGATCTGAGATGATCTAACAACAGTCCCAATGTAAAGAGCTTTGCATCTGCCTCATCCAATGCCTTCAGCATCATGTCTTGGTGCTATGAATCTTTGGATGCCTTCAGTGGGAACACACATAATAGCAGGATTTGGCTTTGTGGATGTAAAGTCAATAAACAAATCAGTAGGAGCAGCAAAACCAAGTAGCTGTCTGAAAAGCAAGAACTTGAAATGCTCTTTAATGCTCCTGAACAGCACAGCTAAGTTCACAGCTAGTGAAAATACCACAACTGTGGTAGCAAGGGTTTAGCAAGGGTGAGCTGGTCCTTTTGCTTTGTGAATGAGGAATATCACTACATTTTTGCAGTTATAATAAAATACTTTGTGTAAATACCTATGGAAGGATTCATACAGGGAGGAACAGTTGCTTGATCACCATCATGTACCTTCCAGATTTCCAGGAACAAAGAATGCTATAAATAAATATAAAAGTGCTCACACTCCTGTGGAGTAGCTGAGTTAATAGAACTGAGAGGTGTATGAAAGTCCTCAGGACCTTTTTCCATGCTTATTTGGAAACATCTCCTCCTTTCTAAAGTGTTATGATTCACACACTGCAGTACTTGGCACCTCCAGGATGATGCTCACATTTTATTTTGTATTTATGCATACAATATTATTTAATTTTTATTATGGGCCTCATGAGCAGAGAGATTTTTACTATGGACTGTCTGTTAGCTTTAAATTGACAGCTCCTGGAGGAGAGAGACAGCATGTGACATGTGTACAGAATCCAAGATGGGTAAGGGTATGATTTCATTCATCATAATGACTGAGAAGGAGTGAAGATTGACAGCTCAATCACTCATTAATAAAGGCTTAGTGCATTCCCATTCATGAAAGTGTTAGTTCAATTCTAAAACATTGAAAAAATTGCATGATTATTAGAGTTTGATTTAGTACTTTCCCTTCATATGACAGTGTAGAAAATATCAATAAACAGAATTTGAATTAGTCTGAAAACTACCCCAAAATTACTGATCTTACTCCCTCCTCCAGCTGTTTGGAGTGCCAGCTTAGCAGATCTACACCCCCCAGAGACAGCACAAGACTCTCATGGTCACAAACATCTGAACCCTTCTCCTGAAGTGCACTAGGTGAGCTGCATTCCTGTCTCATGGGCTGGTATCCCACATTTCTGTGAGAGCAGCCTGTGGTGGGCTGGGCAGCAGAGCAGCTTCAGGGTACCAGCTCATGGAAAAGAAAGTCACCACACAAACCCAGTCTCACCAGGTGAAGGAATCACACAAGTCTTGCTCTCTGTTACAGCTATTCCTCTTAGGAATTATTTGAGGACCTCTTCAAGCTTTCTCTCCCAAAGCAAGATGTACTTAGATGTGAGCAGCTTCACACCCATTTATTTCCTTGATTCCACTGCCAAACGGGATTGATTTGTCAGTTTCTCTTCTTGTCTGTTCATGTTCTACATTAAGATAGAAATCTCCAATTCCCAGGAAGCTCATAGGGCTTTTTTGGCAGTGAACAAATCACATTCTTCCACTGTTTGGCTGTGAAAATGATTGTTCTCAATCTTGTGCTTGATTGATGAGGTGAAGTGCAGATACAGACAATCTTCTTGTTTTAAAAAAACCCACCTCTTGCTTCAGCTGATTGGGTGGAGAGAAGGTTTTGTTCCCATAGCAACATTTTGCATTGGAGCCTGCAGAGCTGAGGCTGGCTGGAGGCATCTCAAACGTGCCACATCTAAACAGCTCTCTACAGTGCACTTGCATTTTTGCATATGCAGGATTGTTTAATAAACACCAAAGAACCAAAAAGTTCACCCCTGCAAGAGGCTGCATGTCAGAGATGTGGGGCAGCAGTAGCAGAAGGGCTGTTGGATTCTTGCAAAAGTGGCAAGAAGGGGAAAAAGTCTTTCCCAGTGCAAGGAACTGCTGAAGGGTGACCCCACTGGAGAAAGAAGAGGATAAAAGCAATTAAGGTTCTGGTTTTTTGCACTGTAAATGTTGATAATGCAGTAGCAGGGGTAACTTTTGTGGCTAAAAAAAAAGAGGGAATTCAGTGGCAAAAGGGCAGGACAAGGAATGGATTTCACTTCAGGACTTGTAATTCATTATTGGGAAGGGACAGAGCAGAAGAAACATGTAGTAGTCTTTAAAAGGGACAGTCCAAACTGGCCCTTCCTCTGACTGTGACCTCTCTGTTTCACCAGATAACCCTCCTCTCAACACAAACCTTGTTCAGGAAAAACTGGAAGATTCCACATATCCAGGATTTCACTTTGGGACATGGCATGGCACACACAGGGCAGAAGCAAGGAAGAAGCAGGAAAAAAAAAATGCTGGTGAGTCACCCAAGAGGACAGAAATGCAAACAAAATGTGCACATAGAGTAGATGGGAGAGTATTTTAGGAATTATATATTATACTACTGTGCAGTGATAGTTTAATGGGAAATTGAGACACTTTTTCTTCTTGCTTGCCTTTGGGCACTGATATGCAAAGCAATAGCATTAAGGACAACATTAATAATAATAACTAGGGATAAAAAGATTATTAAAATGATTAGGGGACTAGAATATCTCTCTTAAAAGGAAAAGCTGAGGGAGTTGGTTCTTCTTAGTCTGGAGAAGACTGAGGGGGGATCTTATCAATGCTTAAAGGGTGGGTGTAAGGAGGATGGCACCAGTCTTTTTCAGAGGTTCCTCTTCAGCTAGTAACATACATCTGTAAAATGGCCCCAGTGTGAAGACAGTAAATTGTTCCCTAAAGCTTTCTTGGGAAAGGAAATCCAGGCAGATTGATTTCACAAGTTTAATGGAAGGAAGACAACTCACACCAAAACATATGAGTGGAATTCAGAGGGAATGAAAAGCAGGAATGGTCATGCTGATTGATTGCTCTTCAGTCATCCAAGTTTCATCTGAGCTGACCAATATGGAGTTCCCACCTGTCATATCCTGACTAAATCCCTGCAGAGTCCCAGCTGTTAAAAATCACACACAAGAAAAGGTAGTGATGGGATGAAAGGGTGGAAACACAAACAATCCTGATGCCCAGGACTGGTAATTATCTCAGGCAAAACAAGACCAATCAGCAGCTAAATATTTGCTGCTGGTCAGCCAGATGGAGTTGCATCAAAAATCCCTACCCACCATTTTTCTTGGTAGGTCTGGATTCCAAACTTTTCATCTATGTTAAAATGCTTTTTTCAAAATAAGTGTATGGACTCAAACTTGCAGAGCTCCAGAAAAAAAATGCAGAGGTCAACAGTGCAAGAAGGAGGCAGCAATATTCCCACTGCTGGGAGAAAACAAACAAATAAATAAATAAAAAAGAGCTGAATTGCATTATCTAATACAGCTTTTGAAAGACATGGACATTGGTGTCTATCTCCAGGGCAAATACTCAGAGATCTGCTTTAGAAAAGAAGTGAGCAAGTGAATAGAGATGTGACTGAAAAGTGTATGGTCAGACCTGCAAGAGAAGTAACAACCAGCACCATGGAACACAAATGTACATATTAAAAGGAGCCCAGCAAATCTGAGTCCAATGTCACCATCCTTTGATTAACCATGACCCACACAAAACCCACTAGTGATTCAGGTTCAACTTGAGTGATCCCCCCTCCATTTTAGGACCTTAGCACTGAGCAATGCCTTACATCAAATCAAAGGCAGCAGCATCTCAGTCTGTGCAGCAATGAGATGTGAT
>VYZU01082089.1:2496-27159 GCA_013401355.1 Ceyx cyanopectus | reverse complement strand
CGGCGATTTCAGGCTGGAGTTGCCGCGTTGTCAGGACAGCGCGGGGTGCGGAGGATCCGCGGTGCGGGGTTTCCCCGCACGCCGCCGCCGCTGCGACAGGGCAGACTCGGCCGGGCGGAGAGGGGTGAGCACCGAGCGGCCGGGGCTGCTGCTGAGAGCGAAGGAACCGCCTCGGTTCTTGCAGCTCCCGTGGATCCGCAGCTCTATTGTTCAGTGCACGGCAGCAGACGGTCCCTTCTCCCGCAAATCTCGGCTGGGGAGAGACTTCAGCGAATGGAACAGCTCGTCGTTTGTACGCTAGGCAGCGGTGCTGCTTGTTTTGTGTGAGGGCGAAGGCAAGACTCCCATCACTGCTGCTAAAAGCTTCAGCTAAAGAACCTGAAGGTCTGAGGTGAGGTGGCTGCTCAGCAGCACCAGACCCACTCTAGACCCACAAGCAAAAGCTGTTAGAAGTCAGAAGGAACCCTTTCCTGACCTAAGAAGGTGCACAAACAGACCTTCCAGATCCTGTCACAGTTGTCAGTGCTCTTCCCACAGGCTTTCCTTCCAGGTGGGTCTGGAGAGCTTCCCGTCGTTGCTGGCATCTGGCTGTAACAGCAGAGTGCCTGCAGAGAAGGAGCATTATCAAAAGAATGAATCATGTCACTGCTCAGGATCCCTGTCCTGCTGTTCTTGTCTTGTTCATGTTTTGTGTTGCCTTCCCAAATTTTCTGGTTATGGTTTTGGGCCCTCTAGCCTAAGTGTGCAGTAGCTCAGGCAATGGGAGTAGTGACACATCCCTGAAAATTGGTGCTAAAAGGTGTGGGAAATCTCCAGCCTTGCTGCCTGCTGAGTGAGGTGTTGGAGCCTGGGGTCCTCCAGTGTTTCTGAGCCACTGGTCTGGGCTCCAGTGGCTGGGCTTGGTTTGGCAGAGCCTGAGCAATGCAGAAGCAAACAAGGTGATTTGAGGATTTCCCTTTGTTCTGGAGAGGAACCTTCCACTTAGGCTCCTAAAGCCCAGTGTTGCTAATCCCTTTTTTACTGATACTCCCTGAGCAGTATTTGGTACTGCTAATTGTAATTATTATGTAGTTATTATGCAGTTTGGACAGGCTGGGTAAGAGAAAGCTGATTAATGCTATCCTTGCATTGTGAAGAATATGGAACAAATGCTTCATTGGAATTTTACCTGCTTCCACTACCCTGCATACACCTTTGCTTGCAGGGGAGTGCAGAGATGGTCAGGATTTGATATTAAGGGTTTATTAAAGGTCAAAATGACCTTGGGGATTGTGGAGACAAAGCAGCCAAGCCTTATTTCTTTTTTCATTCATAATCCCAAGGTCTGAATCATGGTTTGAGGGCTGGTTTACACTGGCAGCTTCTGTGCCACACATTCATGAGCCATCCAAGAGAATTTAAAGCAGGCTAGTTTTAGTTTAAAAGTGGTAACATAAGTCCTAATCTTAGGTGTGATGCTAAGGCTAATGAAGGCTGCACAGTGAGAAAGGGAATCTCCTTTTAGGCAAAAAGAGCAAGAAATTAAACAACTGCAGCCCTCACTTTTGGATCAAGATCCTACTTTAGGCATCCCATTGGAGAACTTTCTGAGTTGATGTATCAGATCCTTAGCATGCCTTGGAAAAACAGGAGTGATGTGGGCAACCAGCAGCTAGAAATCATTTCATGCCATGGCTCTCTGGAGTATGAAATGTCACTGTTGGCTGCTTTTTATTCTCTGCTGGTTTTGCACCATTTGTGACTTAGCATCCCCTTTTTGCCTTTGTGTCAGGGAAGATAAAATAGGGAGAAAATCTTGGTTTTCTGTTGTTCCACCTGTTGCATGAAGAAATCCTACAGGCAGTGGTGACCTGAAGCAGCAGTGCACACACTGTTCAAGTGGTCCTCTTGATTTCATTCCAGGTCAGATCTGATTCTTTTTCTTCTATATGCCCCCTCTTTCACTTAGTTTCTTAGTAGTAAGAAAATATTACTGCATATATAAGCAGGAATATTTTTATAAGCAGGAAGAAAATCTTGATTGAGGATTTCAATTTTCAAATCTTGATTTTCTTCCTCTGTTTTTACAGATCTCTGCCTTCCTGGGCATTCAAATAAAATAGATTGGCATTCTAGGTAATGAAGATGAGCTCTCAGACATTGCAGGAAGGCAATAATGGAGTTGAGAGAGGAGAAACTACATTTCCAGGCAACAAATGGAAAGGCAGTTCTCTGAACCTCAGCATTCTTGTCTCTTTGGACTTGTTTCTCTCAGCTTCTCTTGCCAGATGACCTGCCTGTCTTAACTGGCTGTAGAAGGAGCTAATTTATTCAGCCTTGACAGTTTTTCAGCAGATCACTGAATTCCATTAAATACAAAATCTTATTTGTATCTGCTTTTATGATCTTTTTGAATATCAGCTCTCTGTATCTTGTTGATTCTCACTAGGGAAAACAAATTGACATGTCAGATACTGCTGGAGCTATTTCTTCAGGGAAGATACACGTGGAAATTAATAAACATTAATAAAAATTGTCTTCAGATAGTATGTAGCACTGTCAATCCAAGACTACATTTCAGGGTGGAGGTACTAATGAGATTTTTTCCTTATTCAGCTATTTTAGAGCTGTTTTGGCTCCCCTTGGGGAATGTAAAATGTGTTAGCAGTTAAATCCATGACAACAGATAACTTACTAAAGCATTAGATGTAGCTGAGATAACATGCAGGCAGTTTAACTGGGTAAGACACAGGCTACCCTGGCTTGAGGAAGCACTGAATAAATCCTTCTCCAAACACATCAGAGTGAGAGAAACAGGACAGACACTTGGAGATTTCTACTACAGCTTGGGCAGGTTGTGTCTGAGGTGGATTTAAGTAGTTTTTAGTGAATTTAGGTGCCTGGAGGTGTCTAAAAGATTACATGATATGCAAGTGTCATGTCAGGAGGACAGCAGCATTGGTTTTGAAGGACTAAAGAGGAGTTCCAGCTTTTACCTCAAGCACCTCTGTCTGCTAAAGAATTGTTCTTGCCCATCACTGCTCACTGAAGATTAAGACTTTAAAAAAAGAATCTTTGATAGCCTCCAGTTATAAGGTAAAAAATGGCTAGGACTCATTTTTCCTGCCCTACTGCAACATCTGTGCATGACCTGACAGATCTCATGTGGCTTCAGGACCTCAAAAATGTAAAAAAAAATTAATTTTTTTGTGAGTTAGCATTTACATCTGTTTTTATCTTTTTATTATTATGATTGTTCATCTGGGACTTTTGCTAGCATATAATTATCCATACCAGTAATTGAATTTGCAGATCTCCCAGTACTTCTCCATCCTTTTCAGATGCTCTAAACACTCTTCTGTTGCCTATTCTCTTTTTCTTTTTCAGTTTATTCCTGGGTAGATGGATAAACACACTTCTGAATGCATTTCAATTATCTTGCTTTTTGTTAAGATGTATTCTCAGGTAACACAATTAATTAAAACTCCATTACCTGTTTTAAAAGAACATATTCCTTAGTGGCAAGCCTTTGCTACTGGCCTACTTGAGTTAATGAGTGCAAGTGGATGTATGATATATATTCATTTACTCAGAAATAAAGGGGGATTTTTTGTTCTTTTTCTTCCTTTTTTTTTAATGGATAAAGGAAGCCTGAAGAGATAATCTTTCCATTGCTTTTTACATTTAGATACAGTTGGTTTGGGTCTTCCTGAGAGTTAGATTGCAGGGCTTTTATCTTTTCTCTTTTATCTTTCTTTTTTGTCTTTTTTCTTTTTTCTTTTTTTTTCTTTTTTTCTCTTTTTTGTCTTTTTGTCTTTTTGGTCTTTTTTGGTCTTTGTCTTTTTTGTCTTTTTTTGGTCTTTTTTTTTTTCTTTTTTTCCTTCTTTTTCTGTTCCTTTTCCTTTAATTTTTTTTTCCTCCCTTTTCCCTCTTCTCTTATCTTCTCTTGCTGAAAGCAGGACTGGCTATATATGACTTGGGATGCATTCTCAGCAGATAGATTCCCTTTGACCTTTAGTAAAAGGGAATTAGGACAACTTCTCTAAGATTTTTGCTCTCTCAGCAGGCAGAACTCTGCAGCAGCCTTGCAGCCAAGCAGCTGTACCCAGCCTTAGAGGCTTTTTCCCTTCAGCTCAAAGAAAACTTCTCAGAGAGGGTTTTTTTTCACTACTGCAGACTGCTGCCAGGTCAGCTACTGATCCCAGCAAACTGGACTTTTGTAGCCTGCAGAACACCTTCATGGGAAGGCAGCTGAGCACAGACTACTTTGATGAGGAAATGGAGCTGGAAAAACATCCTTCTGCAGAGTAGTAAGTGTTCTATTACATTAATAAAGTTATGGGGTTTGAATTACCTGGGGGAAAATGTAACTGAAGAGCTTTTTAGGCTGTAACCCCCAGTGCTGTCATTGCAGAAACTGTCTAATGAATTGAGGGTATGCAGAATAAACTGTCCCCAGCTTTGGGTGATAGTAGAAGCCACAGTTTCCTGGCAGTTTTTCCTTTTAATTTGTGATCCAAAGTGGTTTTTTGGTGTTTTTTATCCAAGAGGACTTCAGATCTCTATCCTAATAGCCTGGTCTACCAGTTCTAGAGGTGGGAGTGAGTAGTGAAGACTTCCCACTTGGCACTTCTGCTGCCAGACTCTACAGAAATCAGAATAATTCAAGAAAAAGATGAAGTTAGGTGTATCTTTTACAGAACTATGTCAATGGTGGAGAAGAAAAGAATTTCAAATCCCTGGTAGTGGAGAGTAATCTAATGTAAATCCTCAGGCAAATTCAGTTTATTTATTCTCGGCATGGTGCCTGGAGTAGGATGGGGGGGGGGAAGGGATGAATCAGCTCTGATGTTTTTCAAGATCTGCCTTCTAGTTAAATATTGTCTTGTTTTCTTTGCCTGAATTTGTTCCTGACAGGTGGTGACAGAATGTTTTCATCAAAGAAAGGCAGATACCTTCCTAGAATCACAGAAATCATATCAAGACTCCCGTGGCAAACTAGTATTCAGCCTTACAAGTGGCTACATTCTCTTGTCAGCTCTTTAAAGCTTTGGAATTCCTCACTGCCACCTTAGATCTCTTTTTATTCCAGGCCCATTATCCAGCAGCTGAAGGAGGTGGGCACAGTGTCATCCAATGACAGGACAAGAGGCAATGGGAGCAAGTTGGAGCACAAGAGGTTGAAGGGAAACAGAAAGAAAAACTTGTTCTCAGTGAGGGTGGCAGAGCCTGGAAGGGGCTGCCCAGGGAGGTTGTGGAGTCTCCTGCTCTGGAGACATTCCAAACTCACCTGGATCTGTTCCTGGGTGACTTGGTCTAGGTGCCCCTGCTCTGGGAATGTGGGTCACTGTCAGACTGCAGCACCATGGGGACAGAGAAGGTGCAACTAGCAGGTAACAAGGGGAAGTATGTTTGCACATTTTCACACCTCCACAACACAACTGTGCCTGAGCAGGGTGGGCAGTCAACCAGAGCACTGATGTTTGCAGCTTCAGGGCCAGGGACTGTGTGTGGGTCAGGTCTCTGTGTGTAGGGTGGGATAGGGGAGAGGAAGAGCTGCATGATGAACCAAGTGCTGTCCTTGGGAGTCTCAGCAAAGCCCAGCACCCTGGAGATGGGTTTAGATTGCTGCTGAACAGCCACCTCCACAATAGCCTCCTGCTAACAAGTGCCCAGGTGTTCAGGCTGGGTTTACTGTTCTCTGTGGTAACTAAATTTAGACAAGGTAATGTAGAAATGAGAGACACAAATCACTAAATCAGAGGGAAGCATGGCATGGAATCAAATGAGGAAAAAAAAGAATACTTTTCACAGGCTAAATAACAATCAGTTCATTTCTTCCTTGCTTCTGGAGCCTGTCTTGATTTCATAAGCATATTTTCTTCCTTGGCACTGCCTCTGTAGGGATTTTGAAAGTATATGTGTGTGCTCAAATTTTTTTTGCTGTGTCTGAGGTCAGCATTTTTGAGTTTACTTGTCTGAGTGTTTGGTTCAGTCCCCTGGGCCTGTGCAGTGATCTGCCTTGTCTGTCTCACTGGGTGGGTTTGGGCACACAGATGCTAACAGGAGCTGGTGGAAGGGGAGACATCCTCACCACAGTGTGCATTAAAAACCTACTGCCCTGCTGTACCTTAATGCTTGGAGGAATCTCCTCTTTACAGTGCTTATGAGCATTAAGGAATCCCTGTGACACCACTGTGCAGGGATGTAGACAGGTGGTATCACAAAAGGTTGAATTTTCTTGTCAGGCTTGCCAGAAAAGCCAAGGGGAAAAGCAGTAGTTCTAAATGATTGTTTTATCAAGTAGAATTTGTCTCTCTAAGACACTGCATTGTAAAAGAATGCACTTGTGTAGGCACATGCATCAGTACTTCCCTGAATAAAGACATGTTCCTAAAGTAGTGCTTGGGAAACCAGTGCAGCTTTGAAATAGCTGGATGACTCTGCAGGGAAAAGCTGCCAGCTTTTTATTATCTGTTACTGAGCTTACTGAGGTTTTTTTTTACTAATAAGGTTTAAGATGAGAGTTTGTTTTTAGCTGTTTCAGACTTGTCTCATGTGAAAAGAAGGCTGGAGGTGAGGGAATGGGACAGCACCTCCAGAATATGTGAGGAGTGGTTCTGAAGTTGCTGGGCAGCAGATGGGAGGAGAGGGAGCAGCTAAAGGAGGTGACCTGGGGCTGAGGATGCCTGACAGGGCTGTGGGGAGGAAACTCCAGATAAGGGAGGAGGATTTCTGAGACCTCCAGGGTCTCTCTTAGTTCTGCTGGAGCATCCTTGGCTGGGCTCTGTAAGTCCTGGGCTTTGTCTTCTCCTGCTGCCTGTTGTCATCCTTTTGTAGCCAAAACCTTTTCATCCTAATTCCACCCTTGCTGCATCCACCTCCTCCCATCTGTATTTGTTCTCTGCTCCTAGCAGCTCCTTGGCAACCTGCCTTGTGAGATATCATCTGCAGCCTTGCTCAGAGAATTACTCTGCTCTGACCTCCTCTGTATTGCAGGATACTTCTGCTTCACAGGGCTTCATCCTGCAGAGAGCTAAACTCAAACTGGGCACCCTTAGCCAAGCCTGCTTTCCCCACAGGCAGATAGAGTTAAGAGCAGCACTGTGGAATTACCTTCACCACCACAGTGTGAAAATCCATGGTGAGTTACAGTTTGTAAGTGAAATCTGTGAACTAATTCTAGCTGTATAAATATCACTGTCTTGGGGAGGAGCATGAATAAAAAGGTAAAAATGCCTGTTCAGTTTACTGATTTTAAAACACTGTAATGTGTTTTTTTACAGGTAGCAGTAATGGTTTTTGATCAGACTGGTTCACTGAACATCCAAAATTTTTGTGTATCACTAACCTAGAGATGCATTGGAAATAATATCTTGTAAGACAAGTACTTAGGGAAAGTGAATATCTAGGACACAGATAATCATGTTTCTGATCAAATTAATTTCTGCATACTGAAATATCCACGAAACAATCCTTCTGAGGCATTTTAAATAGCACAAACCTCACCAGCTCTACTTGTTCAATGCTCTCTGCAAAGTGTGTGCTGTGATCTCTGCAGCCTGACACTGTGACTTGTTGACAGAAGGGCTGACAGGGTTCATTTGCTTGCAGTAACATCATTTCAGAAGCTGCACCTTGGGTTGCTTCACAATAACCTCTTTATGTTCCCAAGGCACCTGCCTTTCTGCTCTCCTTCTAAAGGAGGCACTTCTACAAACACTGCCTTCCACCCTGGATCATCCCTGTGTCCTCCTGGGGTCCATGCTTCAGTGCCTTGTCCTTTCAGGCTTCCCCTCCAGGTGTGGGGATGCAGCTCTGGCTTGCCTTAGCCCTGCTCCCTGTCTCCTGGGATGGGATGTTTGAGTAGCTCTTGGTTCCTTCCTGGCTGCTCTGCTTCCCTGGCTCTGGGTGCTGCTCCATCTTTTCTGCAGTCAGTAAACTGAGGCAGGTACCAGATGTTTTCCTCCCCTCTCTCAAAGAATCCTACTTCTTTCCCAAAAGCCCTGTCAGAGTCAGTGCCTTAGCATGGGATGGTCCTGTGAGTTGGATTCTGTGTGTGGGTCTCTTCCAGCTATTTTACACTGCTGGGATGGTCAGAGAACAAGGTATAAAGAGCACCACAGTTTACTCAAAGAGATGGGTTAGATTCATTTCTCACCTGTAAACCTGTCTTCTTGAAAGCAGAGCAGAAGCTGATGTCCCAATTTTCACTAATACTCTTATTTTGAGACTTTTTTCTGTTAGCCAGTGGCATGTGCTGCTGAGAACCAGGCTGCTTGATGCTCTGAGATGTGTGATGATATGATCTCCATGGGGGCTTCCCAAGAAGACAGGCTGATTGATGAATAAAATGTTCTGTTTCCTCCTAGGCTTTCATGCTGAGGAGTTCTGTGTACTCACCAGTCCATAAAAAAGGAGGGGGGTGTAGGAACTCAAGATGCTGAGCTGGCTCCAAGCATCCTGCACTGCCACAACACAGTTAGTACATTCATGTCACATTTTTTTTTGTAGTACTAGTTGCAACTAATTGAGCTGTGTATGATTTGCCTTCTGGACTCTTTACTCCTACTAAAAACAGCTGATGATCAGTGCCAGCCTAAGTTAGCCATGAGTAAAACACTGTTTTTTTTCAAGCTAAACAGCTTGAATCATGTCACAACTGGTGCCATTTTGCATGCCTGTTGAGAGTGCAGAAAATCAATCTGCTTTTAAAGCTGGAGCCCTGCCACTTGATTTTTGGGTTCCTAGCAGTTTCAGATTAAAGCCCAGTTTGTTTTCTTGTTTTTCATGATAACACTGTCCAGTCATCAGTGTATCAGCTGCACAGATTATGTTCAGTTACACTGTAGAAATACAGATGAGTCTGTTTAATGGGGTACAAAACCTGTTTTGCATGAAATGTGTAAACCTCAATTATCCATATGCCACAAAGGACTATTTTGATAATCAAGCCTTCAGAAAATAGCAGGAATATTCAATATAAGCATTAAGAATCATGACCTCATCTGGGATAACACATGGCTTTGATAATAGAAGTGCTTCTGTGTTGGATTCAGAGTGTAATAGTATTTAATGTCTGGGCTCCAGTGTGGTAACTGCTATTACTATCCAGCTCAAAAGGATCTCTAATAATCAGGTAGGTCCAAGTGTTGCTCACTGTGCCACTGGGATTCTTCAGTTAGCTCTTATTTGGGGTAATACAAGAGCAGAATCTTTGTGGTATTACATGTCAGTCAGTTGTACAAGGTGGGAGTGTTAATGCACAAACATATATTTGGAAATAGTGCAGTTCTTGAACAGAAGTATCTGGAGATATTTTGGTTTTTTCAAGACAAAACTTGGCAATTTTAGAGTAAATATGTGAAAATCCATAGGCTGGTGATGTTAACCCTCACTGTAGCACTGAGGTTTCTCTTGGGTGACTTTATTCCCTTGATTTCACTGGTAACTCTGTGTGTTCTGGTACAGAACATGTCAGGGAAAATCTTTGGAGCTAATGTTTCAAACCAGTGCCACCTTATGGTTCATTTGAAAATAGGAATAACAGGAATATGCCTCCCAACCCATGCAATAATTGTGTGTATAGGGGTCAGTGATGGCCACTATCAGGGCTAGCAGAGAAATAAATGCAATTATCAGCCTGCTTCTCATCCAAGAGCACTTCTGCTCTTTTAACCATCCCATGCTGGTCCAAAAAAAATCCCTGTCCTGTCATTCATGCCATGGTAAGTAACTGCTGAGTGGCCAAGAGCAGGAGGAAAGGCTCAAGTTCTGCAGCAGTGCTGCTCACCTAGATCCCTGATCCCTCAGCAGCATGAGTTTTGTTGGCCTGAAGGTGACCCTGGAAGGTGATCCCAGAAAAATAATTGCAGAAAAAACAGGTTTTCTCAGTCTCTTCCTACTCTTGTGCTGGTGGCTGGCAGGACTAGCTGCTGCCTGGGTGCCAAAAGGGTGTCAGAGCTGCTTGGTTGTGTGGCTGAATTCCCTGAGAAGTCAATTACATATTGATTTATGCTCATGTGTTAATTACAGATGCTGGTGCAGCTTGGAGACCACTTCTGTCTGCAGCAGCCATAAGAGTTTGCAAATAATTCTGGCTAGCCTGTGAGAAAAAGGTCACTGAATTTCAGGAGAAAATAAAGCTGGGGATACTTTAATGAAATTCTAGATTTAAAAGTAGCAGTTGCTTCCAACAACCACAATGCTCAAGTCCCAGAGGTGTGATTAAGGAAGATGGGATTCTTTTGCTACCTTGCTGAAGGCAGAGGAAAACCATTGCTGGAGGAAATTTCTGTTTGGACTGGAGTGAGAAGTGGCCCAGGGATGGATGAGGCAGGAGCAGCTGGGAAATGTTCCCCCAGTCCTCACTGGTGACCTGCTGTGGATTGCAGCAGAGTTGAAATTAAATTATATTGCTATTTGCTGTTCTCACCATGTATCCTATAAAATTCCCATCTTTTTTTTCTCCAGCCTTCCTTCTGCCAGATATTTTGCCAGCTATATGCAGGCTGCCTCATTGCACTCACTGGGCCAACAAAAGCAAGTCCTTGGCCTTCCTTCAGTCTGGTGTTAGAAAATTCATGGAGAACTCATCACACCTGAGACCTCCAGGATCTGTCTGATGCATCTGAAATCAACATCCAGAGTTTATTGCAGACTGATCCTGGAGATCTGATTTCCACAGGGAGTCAGGCAAACAAAAGCAAATTGAAAGTATGGAAATGACAGCCAAGGTAAGAAGGAAAAAAAAGAAAATTATTACAGTTTGGAAACATTATTATTATAAAAGAAAATTATTACAGTCCAGAAATGAAGGTGTTGTTAGAGCATCTGAAACTCTTCACTGCCTCCCATGATTTATGGCAAATCTACCTCTGAATTCCCTGACTTGGGTCAGGTTCTTCTTGGCAGCAGCAGCCAGCTTCAGTTTTTTCTGCTGACAGTTTCAATGCCAGCACTGTGCTGAACACCAGCAGAGGAACAAATTCTCTGTGTGACTTGCATTGTGTATTTCCAAAATCACCTCAAAAGAACCATGCTGCTCTGCCTCAGGGCACCCACAGCAGCTCCAGTGCCTGTCTGTGATTTAGTCTTTTCCTTGACATTACTTCTGTGTAGTCAGTATTTCCTTTTAATAGAGTAAGAAACTCTATTTTATTTATTTTATTTTTTATTTATTTATTTTTTTTATTTTATTTTATTTTATTTTATTTTATTTTATTTTTTAATCAGTGATTTTATGTGATCTAGAAAAGAATTAGGAGAAAGAGAAAACTTCCCAACAGGGAATTTACCACATTCCACACTGAGGACCTGTGCCTCAAAGATGGGTAGTTCTGGCCATGTTCAGCAGCATGTATATGTTTATTTTTATGCAGCCTCACTCTGCATTATCAGATGAATAGAACAGTTTCACTACTCCTGTTCTTTATAGGAAGGGGGGTTAAGTTTTATTAAATATACTCATTTTTTGAAAACGAGTATATTCTCATTTAAAGGGTGATATTAATGGAGTAATATTTATATTGAAGTTTCATTTGGCTTGTTAGCATTTTAAGTCTGTAAATTAATTTTTGTTCTGTGTATTTCTGAGTTACTGCTTGGACTTCATTTTAAGTACCCCACATTTTTACAGATACAGAAAGTTATTTTTATGAAGTGTTGATATGAATATTGCATTGCTGAATTTGAGCAACAAAAAAAGAAGCTTTTCAATTCTTCCAGGTTCTTTAATGCCAGGTTTTGCTGTATGAGAGAAAACATTTAGAAAGGATTCAGGATAATTTGAGTAGAGAAGGTAGATTTTGGGTTGTTACATGACCTCCTCAGCTTTGTGCTTTTCTCTTTATCTTCAAGATGTGGAGGAATGCATGCAGAGTGATGAAGCTGCAGCACAGAAGAGGATGCACTACACATGCTTCTCATGTTGAGGACATTTCATTTCAGAATTTCCCCCCTCTGGGTGTATCCCCTGGAAAATGCTGCTCCAAGCTGTATGGAAAAAGCAGAGCTGCTGAAGGGCACGGGGTAGTTAATGCTCTGCAGGGTTTCATGCTTGTGTGGATCCTGCTGCAGGATCAATGTGTGATGCCAGTGTCAATCTGGGTGAGATGTGGAAGGGGCAGACTGTGTCTGGAACAGAATGCTTTGCTTTCCAGTTTGGTTTTTTTGAGCTCTTTAGGAAATGCTGTTTGAATGCTCTCCACTTGGTTTCTTCTTTCTTGGAGGGTTAACCCCATCTCCTTGCAGAAGCTGAGCCTGGATGGTCCTGTATCCTAAGTCCCTTGAAGCTGTCAGAAGTTCAATGTGAACAAAATCACTTTGATTTGATGCAACAATAAGGATGCACAGCCTGAGAAACCTGTGTGTGGTGTTCATAACTCCCTGTGCCTCCAGTGCCCCCTGGCTTGGTGGCTAAGACTGAAAAATTAGTCATTGAAGTTTCACTTTGATGATGCAAAATTACAGAATTGGAAGTATAAAACTCCTATATATATATAAGTATACTTATATATACTATATTACTACTATATATAAGTATACTCCTATATATATATATAAGTATAAATCTCCTACACCCAGTTTAAAGCTTTATTTTATGTTGAACAATCTGGGTTTTTTTTGTGTTTTTATTTTTTTATTTGTTAATTAGGGTTGTTTCTGAACCAGTCTCTCCAGCTTCTGGATCTAATCTGGTTAAGAGCATTAAGGTTAAATAATTTTTTACACCTGCTTTTGCAGTTCAAAAAGAGGCTGCTTCACAGTTACTGTTTGATCTGATTTCAAGGTCTGCCACAAAGCAAAAAAAAAGGTGATTTTTTTTTTGCTGCCTCTGCTGAGGAGTCATCTTGATTTTTTTCAGCTACTGTTTCTCCATTTGAACAAATTGACAACAAAACTTTCAGGTCCAAAATGCCTTTTTGGGAAGATGTTCTGAGTTGATGAAGTTATCAAATTAATTGACACTTAGCAACAGATTGCTCAGGATAGTTACAGTTGATTTTTTGCTGCCAGCCAGAGAACAAAAGATGCTGAGAAAGGTCTGAATGTATCACATTGTCTACTTGAATTAGCCAAGTTCTGGATTTTAAATGACTTTAGCTAAAGAAATACATTATTTCATCTGCAGCCTTTTCTTTTTCTAACACTTTTTCAAATGCCTTGCTTCTGAATTGTATTGTTCTGCTTTCCAGCAAATAGGACTTTCAAATCATTAGTGCTCTGACAAGTTTCCTGAGGTCTCCCTGTCTTGTCTGTTCTTCAGTTTTCTCCTGAAACATCTGAAATCCAATCCTGAGGCACAGAAACAAGGTAGTTTGATTTCAGCTTAATGCTAACTAATTAACCTCCTGCTTTGGCTGTCTCATAATTGGTCTCAAATTCTTGGTATAAGCTCTACAAGCAGCTCAGAAAACAGTAAGAAAAGCCCAACCCAGAGCTTGGAGAAGAACTGTGAAAAGCTGACCATGATACACAGCAGTGCCAGTGAAAAGCATTCACACTCTATTTTTTTAATATATTATCAGTGTGATGAAACTCATGGCTGTGGATTACATTCTGATTCTGTTCTTTCTTCCAGCATAACCTGGCTGAATTTGCTGGAGTCAGTCTTGATTTACATGGAAGGTTTGTTCTCAGGTCCTTCATCTCTTAGCTTCTTGCTGACTGGTCCCCTCCATTTTCTAAGAGATCTGGTGTTGCTAACACCTTCATGGTTAAGATTTCAGTTTTCCCATCTGGACAGCATTTCCAGGCTGGTTGAAGATAATATCTTTGGTGAGGAAGTAAAGAGGAGACTGAGCTTGTTTTTTGCTTGCCTCTGCCATCTCACTTCTACTTCCAACACCACTGTGCTCAGGCAGTAAACACTGTGCTGTTAGAAAGACCTGGATGTCCCAGGCAGGGAAGAAGTGGAAGCTATAAAGCTACCAAACTTCCTCCTCTATTTTGTTTAAACTGTCAGTGCTGCCTGTTAGGAGTGACCACAAGGATTGTTTCTCCTTCCCTAATCATTCTAGAATGGGACAAAACTCTGGGTGCCAGGCAGCTGGGAGTGAAGTGGAAGGAGGAAAAGCTGCTTGCTGCCATCTCTCCAAACTACAACAAGGTGGCAGCCTCAGGACATCACTGCTACATCTGCATCTGGCTGCCCCTGAGCTGCCAGCCACCACTGCCTGTATGTATATTCCACATTTACTGCTGCAGCTGCACCCCCAAGTCTGTCAAGAGTCATGAGAAGAGCTGTTACTGATTCTCTGTCTCTGGAGGAGTAATGGCCATGCCAGGTCACACTGCAGGTCTCCCAGAACAATCAGTGTTAGCTGCCAAACCATGAATTGAAGCATCAGGCTGCTTAGGGGTGTATGGAACAATCCAACTACAGGTTTGTCTGGAAGGGATCACTGCTACAATATCCACTTTTGGAGAATTTGTGATACTAGGGGAACATCCTGACCTAAAGTTCAGGTCCAAGCTGCCTTTCTTACAAACTGCTGATGGTCACATCCATGAGGTTTCCACATTCACAGTCCCCAGAAGGGCTGATTTGTGCTTCTTTCACAGCTCACTTGCTCTCCACTGGTTGTTTTCCCTGTTTCCTGGAAACTCCTGAAGTCTAAAATGGACAGCAAATATCCTTATCAGTTTGTAGAGATTATCCTGATTTCTTATTCATTTGGAATAGCTTTTGGATTTGTGTTTTGTCAGCTGATACATGACCTTCTTGCTTTTTATTGCATATATGGGGGCCTGATTTACAGCATCTGTGGGAAAGTAGCAATGTCTCTTTTAGTTAAAGCAGGATTAGTTAAAGCACCTCTTCTCTGAGGTGATTTTGCTTTCAAACTTTGAGCAGTTTACCCACTTTCCCCTTGGAACTACATCCTTGCATTTCTTTCCAGCCTGATTGTGTGATTGCAGTGAATTTAGATCTTTTGCAGTCAAAACAAGAATGTGTTTCCTCTTCTGTTTTTGCTTCTGAGGTTGGTTTTTTTTCCCCAGGACAGCACATGGACAGACGCAAACTTCCTGAAATCACTTCTGGAATGAAACAAGCTTCAATCAGTGACTGGCTCACACAGCTTGCTTTGACATTTGTAGAGATCTTTCCCCTTAACAAGTGGTCCTGTGGCTTCAGAGGTACTGATTGCAGCATTGGCTTCAGGGTTGAATTAATTGCAGGTTCATCAGGGAATTATCAACAGCTGCTTCTGCTGCTTGTCAATCCTGTCACAGAACATCAGGGTTCAGCAGTAAAGGTGGAAATTGCTGCTGCTGAAGTTACCTGAAGGAGCCAGCCCTAAGGAAAGGAGAGAGGTGAGACTGGTGCAGTGGGGTGGTGCATATTTACTGGATTTTTTCAGCAGTTGGCAGGGCTGAAAAGCAGAATTAAAGCTGCACTCACTCTTCTGGGAAGATCAGATAGCAAAAAATGTTGCCTGGTGTTTTGTTGGTGAATACTGATCATCGTGGAGTGTTTATCCTGATTTTAGATGAGAACAAATTGCTGTCTGCTCCACAGACTAGAAAACTAAGTTGGCTGTGGTAGATAATAAGAATATGCAGTTGTTGGCTGAAAGGAGTATCTGCAGGCTGGGTGGGAAAATGGAGAAAGCAGCTGCTGTGTGACAATGTGTTTCAGAGTCCCAGAATGGATTTCATTGCTTTCAACTCCTTGCATAACAGCAGGAAAGAAAATCCAGCTCTGAGCTTTCAAGTGTTTACTCTGTGCAAATCCTCTGAGTTCAATCTTCTGCAGATATTTATGATCCAGGGAGAATGAAACCTTAGCAGAAGGTTTGTGAAGCATGAACAGATGCATAAATAACTGCACACACTTGGATATGCAGATCTGCACATTCTGCAGTCCAGCCCTGGCTTCTTACCTGGGGGGAAAACATTAATTGACTCAGAATTACCCAACTGAATTGTTACTTGCAGTAATTAGGGCAGTGTGTGTGGCTTCTGGAGAAGACCTGAGGATGACTTTTTGTATAAAATGGGAACTTTTAACTCATAAGAGATGAAGCCTATAAATTGACTCCTTTTTCCCCATGCTCTCAGGAGGGACTTTAGTACCTTGTTGGATTGGAGCCCCACAGTATGGTAATGATTCCAAAAGTATTTCCCAAACAGTGCTTTAGGTTTATCAGCATGTGCAGCTTTCAAAGGTTTTCTCTAACAGTTTTGATGAGTAGTTTTCAGCATTTTTTGTGGCATGCTGTGTGTATAGTAAAAAAAACCAACCAAGCAGACTTGGGACACCTTGAAATTATGACACCATTTGAGCTAAATTACCCACATGGACTTTGTAGCAGACAAAAATGGTAGTGGAGTGATTTCCTGGCAATGGAACATATCTGAGAACCACCTGCTATTATAATTCTAGCTTTATGTTCCAAGTGAATGCAATCCAATAACTGTTCCATTTAGTTCTCACTCTTCTTATGCAGGCTTCAATTTGCATCAACCATCCACTGTGGAGTGTTTTCCTGCTTCCTCTGTTTATTGTTCTATTTTCTTGCACATGGCAACACTTGGAGGAGGAGGTTTGCTATCTTTCTGAGGAAACATATTCCTCAGGTTTATTCTCCCAGTGTTAAGTGCCTGACTCTGTAAATAAACCCAGGAAGCCCAAGCCAGAATATTGCATTTTATGTTAAAGGTTGTGATAGTCAAGTGAATTGGCAAACACACAGAGCCTGTTTGTTCTGTGCTTGGTGGTGCTTGTACTGCCAGGGTGTTCTAGATTATCTGCCTTTGGTCAACAAAGGGAAAGAGCATAAAAGTTTGTTTAGCTCATGTTGTGATTCTGAGGGTTTTAATTAACAATGTATTGTGGTGCTTGGCCAGCTGGGAGCCTGCAATTAGAGGATGTCTTCATGGAGAAAATGATTTCTAAGTTGCTACCACTGTGTTTTCCTACTTCTCTGCTACTTCTGATTGTAAACTGTACATTTTCCTGCTGTTTCTACTAATCCTTGGTAAGACAAGTATTATTTACAAGTTTAATAACAACCAAATGAGATAGGAGTTTTAATTGGAATTTTATTTTCTACCTTCACACACAAATTTTGTAGCTGTAACATGGAGTAGTACAATATTGCTTGGTTAGCTATATTAATAAGTTTTGATAGTCTTGTGTTTTAAAAGAACTCATGATTAAATCATTGCTAACCAAAAAAAACCAAACCCAAATTAGAAGCTCTTTCACTGAAATACTTAATTTGCAGTGTTAATTTGCACAAAAACCCAGGGGATGATGGGGATTGATCCTGTTATGGGTGCTTAATTTGAAGCTTCTGGTGCATGCAGTGCTCTAATCCTAATGATTTTCAGATGATGGCAGAAATGAGTTGTGTTCATCTGCCATTGCCTGAGAATCTTGCTTGCATGCATCAAATCCTGCAGCCAGTTGAGAGGACTGATGGAAAATGCCAGCCCATAATCTCACTGAAAAATGAAAAAGAGGTTTTGATTGAGTTTGATTTCTAAGATTTATTGATGTTTCCTTTTTTCATTCCTTGATTCATCCCTCATTTGCCTTTAGCACCATCCTCCAAATGGAAAGTCAGTGTGGAATTAATGTTGTCTAGCTGACCAGAAGCTGACTGCTCACAACTCTGTATTCAAGATGCTGCTTTACAGTGAAGCTTGAAAACATTTTCCTCTGGCCCTGGGTGATGGGGATGCTTTTGTAAACACAGCCCAGGCTGGAGGCTGAAGGGGTTCTGCTTTCCTTAGCAGACAGAAAAGGGCTTGTGAGCCAGCAGATATCTTGGATGACATCTATTCAGCCAGAAATTGCCCTGGCCTCTGGGTTACCTTTGCTTATGTAAGGGCTGGCAGAGTGGGAGCAAGGAGGGCAGAGTGTGTGCTGCCTGCCTCTGGCACTGCCCAGGGGGGCTGGGGGGCACCCAGATGAAGCTGGGGTGATGGCAGTGGCTGGGCTTCAGGGGAGGTGGGGAGCTGGAGGTCTTTCTTGGGCTGCTGGGGGAGTTTTTCCTCCCCACATCCCTGCCTGCAGCCTGGGGGTGCAGCCAGCCCTGCTGCTCAGCTGTGACAGGGGAGAAGGCACACAGAGAAAGATCTTGCTCATGGAAAAAAAGTCATGTTTTACTGCAAACACTAAATCTAAACACTCTGGGAGGCAGTGCAGGGTGGCCTTAGCTTCCTCCAGGCAGGGGCAGTGAGGTGGTGGTGGTTTCTGCTAACTAAGTCTATCTCCTCCAGACATTTCCAATGCCATTCCCTCAGCCTGAGGAGCTGTGATTCCCAAACCAACACCTCCTGGTCTCCTCTTGACATATTGCTTCCCAAGCATTTAGGATGCTGAAAACACAGGGATCTCCAGCATCACCCAGGAGAAAAAATATCTAGGCTATTTAATGACTCTTAAGTTTCTGATTTACTAATAAAGTACAAGCACAGGCCCCAGTGAATTTCCATGCTGCTTCTAAGTCATCTGTTGATTTTTGTATGCTTGGTTGATATTAATTAACATAAAAGGAGATTATTTTGTATTTTCTGTAGCTATTTTAGTTCTAGAATTGCCCCTGACTGCATTTGGACTCTGTAGGACAGGCAGATAACACAAGGAAGAACTTTTTCTCAGTGAGGGTGCCAGAGCTCTGGAACAGGCTGCCCAGGGGGGTTGTGGAGTCTCCATCTCTGGAGACACTTAAGACCCGCCTGGATCTGTTCCTGAGAGACTTGGTCTAGGTGATCCTGCTCAGGCAGGGGGGTTGGACTAGATGATCTTCTAGGTCCCTTCCAGCCCCTAATTTCTGTGATTCTGTGATTCTGTGATACAGGGAGTTCTTCAGCTGGTAGTGACTTTTGCTCAAAGTATGCTGCTTTTGCTTCTCTTTTTCTCTTTTATTTGATTTTTTCCCCCTCCCTGTCACTTCACAGTAGCAGCTGGAATGTCACTGAACCACTGCTGTGCCTCCCTGTCCTTTCTGTATCCATCAACTCATGTAGGGCAGAGAGAACAATTTGAATGTCACAGCCTCACCTTTGCTCTGGCTGTACATTGAAATCAAGAGTAGGCAGGAAGAAATTATCTGTGCTTTTAGTAGGGTGAGCTGAACTCTGGGCTTCAGTTCTAGCTCTGATGCTGGCTGGCCCATTTATAACTTGCAGATGAAGAACAGTACTGTGCAGCTGTTAAAGGAACTGGGGTTTCTGAAGAATTCAAATTCCCATGTTGCAATACCAAAAAAACCTCCTCTGACCACTGTGGTGCAGGATGAGTAAGGGGAGTCACATGTGAGATGCTTGGGGATCTTGAGCAGTAGCAGAAAACAGGAGAAAAGTCCTGGACTGAAGAGAACAACCCCAGATGATGTTCTCATGACATGGAATGATCTGTCTTCTTTCCCAAATCCTTTAACCATCTAATTCTGTGCTGTGTGTGCTTGCAGCCCCTTCCAGATGCTGTCTGTTCCCTCAGGCAAGAGCTGAGCAGGTATCTCACTGTACAGCCTTCCTGCTTGGCAGCAAACCTCTGGGAAGCACTTCCCAGATGATTTTTTCCTTTCCAACCCCTAACATTCTATGATTCTACATGTGGTGGAAGAACAGAAAGCTGTATGTTAACAGAATTGTGAAACATTTCCTATTTCTGCCTTACAGAAAGGGGTTCTATCCTGTCACAGGAGGAAAAGTGATAAAAAAATCTCATTACATTTGCTTTTTTAGACTCCACAACCTTCTGGCTGCTTGCAAAGAGTTCAGTTTGTCTCCTGATTCCGTGTTCCCTGGGAACTGAAGTTGAAAAGGCCAGGAAATTACTGCTCAGTTGGGTGTATTTGTTACTCCCAGAAAGGCAGGAAATTTTCCACTAGAGGGAAGTTCCCAAATACAATCCCCTTGGCCTCTTATGCACAGGGAACTAGAATTTGTGATTTTTATTTTTTTTCCCACTGCATCTTTACAGAAACTGTGTTTTCCATTTATACTTTTGCTGGAAAATTTTCTTCAGGCTTGCTTTCAATAATCTCTGGTAAATAAATTTACCTTTTATTTAGTGATACACCCTGGCAGTGGCAATTGTGGTTGTCTGCTTTCTGAAACAGGGGGAGTCAGAAAGCAGAGTCCTGTGTGACACAAAAACTGATCTGTCCATAGCTGTTACTACTGGAAGATGGAGACACATCAGCCCAAATTCACTCCAAAGAATCTGAAGCTTTTGAAAGACAACTCCTTTCTTGTTGCACAGTAAATAGAGTGGCCTTGGATGCCAGTTTAGGTTATATTTGGATAGCAGTTTTTTTATATTTAATATTTTATTACATTAAATGTAATATTAGCTGAACATGCTTCTTATGTTAATAGCAGCAGCATTCACAGGGACACTTCTTACATCCTGCTGGTTTCAGAGTGACTTTTGGGATGTCACCTTTAAATACCATTTCTAGTTTGGTTTTGCTTTTTGTTTGTTTTTTTCCCAGAGCTTGAGAATTTTGAGACCCATAAACCAGAAGACAGAAGCTTTAAAAGTACACAATCTAACATCTCCTGGTTGGTTGTTTAAAATAATTTCTTAAAATAATAAAATAATTATTTAATTTATTAAAATACAGTCTTCAGACTCAGTATTTTAAAAGTACTGAAATGCTACTTTGAGGAACATTGCTCTGCAGACTTGAGACTGGTCTCAAAACTCAACTGTTAATATTGCTAATTAATTTTAGCAAGTGGATTGAAATGTTTTTTTCATTTGGTGTCCCTGTTTTTGAGTGACTGGATTGTTTGGATGTCATTAGGCTACTTATTTGCAGCAAGAGTTTGAGCCCTGCCCCAAGAGCAGTGGAAGTAATTCCCGGCTGCTTAGCTAGAAGTCCAATTGTTAATTTTTTTAGTGTTTAAATTAAACGAAAGCACCATTTTGTTTAATTCTCGAGTATCCAGAATAAATTGGTTNGAGCTCTGGAACAGGCTGCCCAGGGGGGTTGTGGAGTCTCCATCTCTGGAGACACTTAAGACCCGCCTGGATCTGTTCCTGAGAGACTTGGTCTAGGTGATCCTGCTCAGGCAGGGGGGTTGGACTAGATGATCTTCTAGGTCCCTTCCAGCCCCTAATTTCTGTGATTCTGTGATTCTGTGATACAGGGAGTTCTTCAGCTGGTAGTGACTTTTGCTCAAAGTATGCTGCTTTTGCTTCTCTTTTTCTCTTTTATTTGATTTTTTCCCCCTCCCTGTCACTTCACAGTAGCAGCTGGAATGTCACTGAACCACTGCTGTGCCTCCCTGTCCTTTCTGTATCCATCAACTCATGTAGGGCAGAGAGAACAATTTGAATGTCACAGCCTCACCTTTGCTCTGGCTGTACATTGAAATCAAGAGTAGGCAGGAAGAAATTATCTGTGCTTTTAGTAGGGTGAGCTGAACTCTGGGCTTCAGTTCTAGCTCTGATGCTGGCTGGCCCATTTATAACTTGCAGATGAAGAACAGTACTGTGCAGCTGTTAAAGGAACTGGGGTTTCTGAAGAATTCAAATTCCCATGTTGCAATACCAAAAAAACCTCCTCTGACCACTGTGGTGCAGGATGAGTAAGGGGAGTCACATGTGAGATGCTTGGGGATCTTGAGCAGTAGCAGAAAACAGGAGAAAAGTCCTGGACTGAAGAGAACAACCCCAGATGATGTTCTCATGACATGGAATGATCTGTCTTCTTTCCCAAATCCTTTAACCATCTAATTCTGTGCTGTGTGTGCTTGCAGCCCCTTCCAGATGCTGTCTGTTCCCTCAGGCAAGAGCTGAGCAGGTATCTCACTGTACAGCCTTCCTGCTTGGCAGCAAACCTCTGGGAAGCACTTCCCAGATGATTTTTTCCTTTCCAACCCCTAACATTCTATGATTCTACATGTGGTGGAAGAACAGAAAGCTGTATGTTAACAGAATTGTGAAACATTTCCTATTTCTGCCTTACAGAAAGGGGTTCTATCCTGTCACAGGAGGAAAAGTGATAAAAAAATCTCATTACATTTGCTTTTTTAGACTCCACAACCTTCTGGCTGCTTGCAAAGAGTTCAGTTTGTCTCCTGATTCCGTGTTCCCTGGGAACTGAAGTTGAAAAGGCCAGGAAATTACTGCTCAGTTGGGTGTATTTGTTACTCCCAGAAAGGCAGGAAATTTTCCACTAGAGGGAAGTTCCCAAATACAATCCCCTTGGCCTCTTATGCACAGGGAACTAGAATTTGTGATTTTTATTTTTTTTCCCACTGCATCTTTACAGAAACTGTGTTTTCCATTTATACTTTTGCTGGAAAATTTTCTTCAGGCTTGCTTTCAATAATCTCTGGTAAATAAATTTACCTTTTATTTAGTGATACACCCTGGCAGTGGCAATTGTGGTTGTCTGCTTTCTGAAACAGGGGGAGTCAGAAAGCAGAGTCCTGTGTGACACAAAAACTGATCTGTCCATAGCTGTTACTACTGGAAGATGGAGACACATCAGCCCAAATTCACTCCAAAGAATCTGAAGCTTTTGAAAGACAACTCCTTTCTTGTTGCACAGTAAATAGAGTGGCCTTGGATGCCAGTTTAGGTTATATTTGGATAGCAGTTTTTTTATATTTAATATTTTATTACATTAAATGTAATATTAGCTGAACATGCTTCTTATGTTAATAGCAGCAGCATTCACAGGGACACTTCTTACATCCTGCTGGTTTCAGAGTGACTTTTGGGATGTCACCTTTAAATACCATTTCTAGTTTGGTTTTGCTTTTTGTTTGTTTTTTTCCCAGAGCTTGAGAATTTTGAGACCCATAAACCAGAAGACAGAAGCTTTAAAAGTACACAATCTAACATCTCCTGGTTGGTTGTTTAAAATAATTTCTTAAAATAATAAAATAATTATTTAATTTATTAAAATACAGTCTTCAGACTCAGTATTTTAAAAGTACTGAAATGCTACTTTGAGGAACATTGCTCTGCAGACTTGAGACTGGTCTCAAAACTCAACTGTTAATATTGCTAATTAATTTTAGCAAGTGGATTGAAATGTTTTTTTCATTTGGTGTCCCTGTTTTTGAGTGACTGGATTGTTTGGATGTCATTAGGCTACTTATTTGCAGCAAGAGTTTGAGCCCTGCCCCAAGAGCAGTGGAAGTAATTCCCGGCTGCTTAGCTAGAAGTCCAATTGTTAATTTTTTTAGTGTTTAAATTAAACGAAAGCACCATTTTGTTTAATTCTCGAGTATCCAGAATAAATTGGTTACACAGTGCAATTAAGCCAATGAGCTTTAATCTCTTATTAAGCAAGTTGACTGTGGCAGTGCTAGCTCACAGCCCTCACGAGTTCCTTATGAACATGGTACATTGCTTTGCAATCACTTAATACAATTAAACTTCCTGAAGAGAAATAGTTCAATTATTTTTATAACAACAGCCCAGCTATCCATAGCATGGAGATAAGTCAATTTTTATCAAAAGACACCCTCAGTGGAAGCCACTTTGCAAAAGATGTCTCAAGGGAGGCAGTGTTTCATCTTGCTGTTGTCTGTGGATTTTACATATGTGATTGAATTAATGAATCAACACTGTTTAATCCACCAGTGATGCATGATACAGGATCCTTAGACTGCAAAACTCAACTCTAAAGCAATTTTTAGAAGAGCTACCAAGTGCTGTCATGAACACACACTGATACCATCACAGAGAAAGGCATAAAAAGCACTAGGTGTGAGCAGCAAATTCATCCTGCTTTGTTCCAGCTATAATAAATTAAAAAAGAAGTGAATAAATAATAAAGCCAGAGTAGTGCAGGATGATGAAAGGATTAAATGAATGAATGCCCATGTGGAGGCTTCAAAATAATTTGGTAGGAAAAAAACCAGTGTTCTGATGTTTTCCTTGGCTGGTGATTTGCAGATCAGACTGCTTGATGAGTGTAATAGTCTGGCCAGGCCTCAGTGTCTATTAATTCAAATCATGTCACTCATGAACTGTTCTTTTTCCTCTCTTTTTTTAGAAGAGCTACTGGCATATTTGATCAGCTCCTTAATGAGGTGGCTCCATTTGATTTATTCACATAACTGCAGCTGGTGCACGAGGAGAGATTCTGAGTTTTGCTTTGCATTTTCTTCTTGCTCCAGTAAGTCAGAGAAGCAAACATGGAGACATCTGAGGGGAAGATCTAAGTATCCAGCCAGCCTGGCCTGGAAAGAACAATACCATCTGGACATGGGAAGGAGCCTTAAGATGTTTTTTCATCACACATGGTCAATGTGTAGCAGTAAACCCTGCCAGCAACCTGCAGTGCTGGTCCATGTGTGGTGCTAAACTCCCCTGAGCAGCAGCCTGCAGCTGTATTTTCATCAGCTCTCACTACACTTCAGTTCCTAGATGGTAGGACTACTTGAAGAAAAGAACTCAAATGAGGTTTGATTGATTTATTTAGTATTTTTGGTTCCCTGGTATGAATCTGCCCTTAAAAGCTATGGAGTGTCAATAGGTGAAATACTGCCTGGTCCAATTGGAGTGCTAGAATTCAGGGTCTGGGTTTCATTTTCCATAGTAGGACTGCTTGGTTTGTTGTTTTTTTTTAGAAGCTTTCTCCCCAGATCTGGAGGAAACAATTTGCTTTTACCCCTCTTATTTGAGCAATGATGATCTTGCATCCTGCCATATTTATTTTTATTTTTGTTTTTATATTTATATTTATTTTTATT
>VYZU01082088.1:0-11446 GCA_013401355.1 Ceyx cyanopectus | reverse complement strand
TTATTTTTTTTTTAACCTCTGGTTTAGGGTCTATTAAGTTTCCTCCTTCTTCCCCTGCCCTGGGAGCCCCGGTTAATGAGTAACCATAGCGTGCTTGGAGGCAGCTGTCTCAGACAAACTGACGGAGACCTTTTTGGAGCTGCATAAGGGAACGTTTGTTCTGCAGCTTCTCAATAGATCCTTGTGCAGGAGGCAAGAAGTGTGGGGAGAGAAAGAAAGAGACACTAAATCACTGGGCTCCTTGAAAATCTCGCTGCGTGTGTGTGTGTGTGTGTGTGTGTGTGTTTTTATTCCTTTTTATAATAGATGTCAGATGAGTCACCTTTTCAAGTTTCAAGAATGAATTTATCTGCACAACGGGGCACACAATGTACTTTTTAACAGCGTTTCCACTGTAAAGTTCTTTTTAAGTAACTTAAGTATAAACCACACAGCTTTATATATACACTGGCATGGGGTTAGTGTCACATGAGTGTGGATTTGCTTTGTCCCAGTCCCAGCATAGAGCTGATTTTCCTCTTGCTTTGCTCAGAGTTTTACCTGGTCCCTTCCCTTGCTTTGGTACATGGAGATGTTCTGGGGGTTTTATCCATCTTTTTTGGTGAAAAAAGCTGGTTTGTCTTCCTGAGCTGATGGGACAGGTAGGAGATGGTGGAGCAGAGCAGCCTGGGCAAGGTCCTGTGTCCCACATCTCCTGCCTGACCTTGGCAATGACTTTTAAACCTCTCTTCCCTGCTTTGCTTTTCACACTGTGCAAACAGGTGAGGGATGTCTTTTCTCATGTGTGCAGTGGCTTTTTCCTTCCTAGTGCTCATGGAGGATGAATGGGATGTTGTGAGCTGAGGGACCTGGGGTTGCTCAGCCTGGAGAGAAGGAGGCTCAGGGGAGACCTTCTGGCTCTGACAGCTCCTGACAGGAGGCTGGAGCCAGGTCAGTGGTGGGACCTCTCTTTCCAAGTGACAGGACAAGAGGAACCAGCCTCAAGCAGCCCCAGGGGAGGTTGAAGTTGGAGCTGAGGAACAATTTCTTCCCCTCCAGGGGTGTCCAGGGCTGTCCCAGGCTGCCTAGGGTAGGGGTGGAGTCCCTGTGACCCCTGGAGGGGTTTCCAAGCCCCCCATGGAGCTGTGGTGCTGAGGGACAGGGTTTGTGGTGCCCTGGCAGTGCTGGGGGGTGGCTGTGGCTGGACTCCATGAGCTGAAAGGTCTCTCCCAACCCAACCAATTCTCTGTTTCTCATCACATGCTGCCAGTGCCCCAAGCCCCCATCACCCAGCCAGCTGCAGGGCACCATCCCTCATGTGATGGCACCAAGATCCTTCACCTGTTCCTGCTCTGCCCTTGCTTGGGGCACAACCCCACCACGAGCCACATCCNTTTTTTTTTGTTGGTAAAAACAGCAAAGTCCACGTTGAATTTTATAGATGTGCCACTCGCAGACCAGTGTGGTAAAAGTAACACGACCTGGGGCTGTGAACCCAACCGTGCTACCGAGGAGGTGTTTGCACTAACAAAACTTTTACAAGAATAAGCAGTTTTTCAAGCTCTGCCCTCCCATGAAAGGCTGGTGCAGCTGCAGGTGAGGCCAGACGGGCTCCAGTTGCCTCATGATGCTTTCCCTGTTTGCCTGGAACCCAGTTCTTTCCCCCTGCCAGATACTGGCCACCAGCAATTCAGTATCCTGAGGATATTTGCAGCTGGAGAAGAACCAGCACCCATCCTCCTGGTGCTGCTTCAGCCCCACTGGGGCAGAGCAGCTGTGATACAGGGGAACCCAAATCCAGCCTGGGAGCAAGGAGCAGAACTTTCCTCTCCTGCAAAACCCTCTTCCCTTTCCCTTTGCCATTGTGCTGAGGTTTTCCTCCACTTACCAGCTTTCACAACACAACTCTGAGCCAGCAGCCACGGGCAGTTTTGCCCTTGGACCCAACCACCCTGTCCTCCCTGCCAAGGAGAGCCCCGAGTCCCTGCCCAGCAGGATAAAGGATGCTTTCAACTGCTCTGAGTGGATCTGTTGGGAAACTACTGGGTTTTTTTTTTTCCCTCTGAGTTGGAAACATCTGGTTGACATTCTTACATCCACAGGCTCTTGTGTAATTATCCTCATTGCCCGATCCACATGGATTTTTCTCTCGTTTTATGGGCAGCCCTGCTCTCCCTCCCTGCCCACACCACCCACCACCGGTGCAACAAGCACACGGGGCCACTTTCCTAATTAAAACTCGGTGCTTTCTTCCTCTGGCTCAGGTCTCCCCTCCCCATCTCAGCAGTGGCTGAGGAATGCGAGACAGGAATGCTGTCCTCTCCCAAGGAGCCGGGGAAGGGGGGGGTGGTGGCTATCACTTAAAAACAATGTCTTTGTGTTCCCAGCCGGCTGTAGTCACGCAAAGCAGTGCCCGGGGGGTGTGTGTGTGTGGCTGCCCATCCCGTGTCAGCTCGGCTGCCACCTCACCTGGCACCCACACAGCAGAGTTCAGCATCTTTCCGAAACCTTTTACCATCACGTCATGTTCTTGCAAAACCAGAGCTGGGAGCATCCCCGGAATCGATGCCAAGCTGCTCTGTGAATGAGTAGCTCACCTTTCCATTCCAACTCCTTCCTCAGAAGGGCTTCTGGAGGTGTCTGTGCAGAGNTGTGTGTGTGTGGCTGCCCATCCCGTGTCAGCTCGGCTGCCACCTCACCTGGCACCCACACAGCAGAGTTCAGCATCTTTCCGAAACCTTTTACCATCACGTCATGTTCTTGCAAAACCAGAGCTGGGAGCATCCCCGGAATCGATGCCAAGCTGCTCTGTGAATGAGTAGCTCACCTTTCCATTCCAACTCCTTCCTCAGAAGGGCTTCTGGAGGTGTCTGTGCAGAGCAGAGGTGTCTCAGCAGGTCCTTTAGATGGTTCTTCACACTGGTTGGATGCTGCTGGTGAAGACCTGTGGAGGTGGCAGTGAGTTGCTTTGGGCAGGGATGTCTGACAGAGCTGCAGCCCATGGGTATGTGGCTCTGAAGGAAATGCCACTAGAAAAGGGAGCAAATCTTCATAATGAAGGTATAAAAATGTAATTTACCTTCTGAGTCACAGCCCAGCCAACCACACAGGTCTGTGATTCCAAGTGCTCAGACAAGAGCTCGTTAGAGACCCAGTTCAGGTCTCATAGGGCCAGCAAGAGCCTTTCCATTCACTCCAGTGAGCTCATCCTTCCCGTGAGCATCACAGGGCCATGTGTTCCCACCCCACCCAGTGCAGTGGGTTTTTGCTCTAGAGTGGCTGGGTCAGTTCTGCATCCCTGTGTCTGTCTGTCCATCTGCAACCCAGTACTGGGTTTATGATCCGAGCTGCTTTCAGGGTGATTCCTGGCTGAAACAGGTGAGGGACAGCACCTCTCTTCCCACTGTGAACACCAAACCATGCTCTGATTTTCCAGACTCCTGAGGTTTCTCACCTGCTGCCCAGGGCAGGCTGCCTGCCTGTGTTTCTCCTCTGCTGGTTCAAATCCTGCTAAGTTTGGGAAGGTGCAATCTCTTACACTTGAAGGATTCCTAAAAGCAAAGGGAAGTTGGAGCCAAGTGGGGCTCTGGAGAAGACAGGAGAGGAGCAGGCAGCTCTTCTCTGCTGGTGACTGAGAGGCAGAGCAGGGAACAGCTACTCACAGCCAGGCAAGGGAAATAAGCTCCATCCATTTACTGATCATTGAGAAAAGGGAGGAAAAGGGAGCAGGCAAATTTCTGTACTAGAATAAAATCAGCTGAGCTCTCAGAGACTGGAATCAGGACTTTCCTGCCACTTCCCAACAGCAGGCAGATGGATTTCCAGGCAGACAGTGCTGCACCCTCCCGGGCCCTGAAGCTGCAGAGACTTGCAGAGCTGCAGCTCTGAGCTGGCCAGGGATGCAGCTTCCAGAGCCCTTCTCCTCTGCACGGCATCGCCCTGCTGCTCTGGGGACAGGGTGGCTCTTGGGGACATGTGGGGGCTGTGGCAGAGCCCCACATCACCCTGTTTTCCCAGCTCTGCTCTTCACTGCGAGGCACATTCTGGTGCTTGCCAAACAGGTTTTAATTTCCAGAATGCAAGTATGAAAAAAGCAACACAACCCCCTCCTCCACAGAGCTAAAATATTCTTCTTTTTTTTTTTCCTTTTTAATATACCATAAACGATGACCTTTTACCTCCTTTAAGAAGGCAGCCAACACAAGCACAACAATGTGATTCGTGCAGCATTTCAGCTGCGGTTTCTTCAAGAAATTCATCTGGTCTCAAAGCAATTAAGGGAAAGGAAGCATTTCCACTCCAGCTTTGGGCTCTGAAAACCTGCCAGGAGGATTTTCCTCCCCCCCGCCCACCCTTTTCCCGTTCTCTCTCCCCCCCCATCCCAGTCCCCCCTTTGCTCACTTGTCCTAGAAAACTACTGCGGTTTCACTTGGGCAGCACTCCTGAGCGTGAGGATAAATCCCGACCCGATGCAGGTGGGAAGGGGTTGGATCTGGCTCCCTGCCCCTGCCCACCCAGAGCTGAGCCCGGCGGGTAGCTGGGTAAGGGATGCACAGGATTCTCCACCTAGCTGGCACCTTCCCTCCCCAAAATTCAGTGTGGAAGAGGGGCTGTCCCCGGGGAGGGCTCTGCTTTGGGCCGGGTTTTTGAGTCAAAAGCACACGGGGTTCATGGAGCAGCACGGAAAGGTGCGGGACAAGGATCCATCCCTCTCAGCTCTACGGGTGACTTTGCCGTGCTCGCAGGAACGGACCTTAAATTAGCCCTGAAGTCAGGAGCACGGTTAATTGCTCATTCATTCCACAGATGGGTTAATAATTAAGTTAAATTAATAATTGGGACAATAATTAAACTAAACAATAACCAATACAAGGGACAATTGAAGCAATCTCTCTTCGCGCTCACTATTTGGTGGGGTTACTCATTTACCCAGCAGTTCAGGGCACGGATTCTGCACTCAGCTGCTTTGGCGTCAGCCTGGCCACGGAAAAAAAAACTCGACTCCCGGAGTCCCGTGAACCGCGGGGGCTTTGCCAACTCTCCCCGGGAAGCAGCGGGATCCTGGTGTGAAGCAACCCCGACCCTGCCACCACCCCGGGACCTCCCCCATCGCCTGCGCCCTCCCCATCCCCGCGGCGGGGACAGACGGAGGGAGGGATGGGAGGTCGGAAGGAGGCGGCTCCTGGCCCCGGGAGGGAGGAACTACAAGTCCCGTGAAGCTGCGCCGCCCGCCCGCCCCAGCGGGGCTATATAAAGGGGAATGGCTCGGCCGCCGCGCTCGGAGCATCTCTGGCCGCGCTGCCGGTCCAGCTTCCCCGGCCACCTGCGGGTCCCCAGCCGCATCCAGGGTTCCTTCCCGCCGGGCTTGTGCCCAAACGCCCCCCGGAAAGGGGTATGTGGATATAGAGGAGGAGGAAGAGGAGGATGATGATGCCCGGAGCCCCGGGAGTGTTTCGGCGCTGGCAGCGGCGAGCAGCGGCTCGGAGGCGGCAGCGGCGCGGCTCGAAGGAGGTAGGTGCTCGGAGAGGGGGAAGAAGAGGATACGGGGATGGTTTAGGTGATGTTTTTGGGGATGGTTTGGGTGCCGTAGACTACCCGGGGCACCTCCGCCGTGCACTTGCTCCTGCGCGACCCTTCCCGGTCCCGTTACGCGCCGCAGCCCCCGGGGAGGGGAGCGCGATGCGGGTTCCTCCGCTGCCGGCATCCCCCTCCCTAGCCAGGTCTCCGGGGGGCTCCCTCCCCGCACCACCCGCATTTGTGTGTGTCCCCGAGTCCCGGTGGTTCCCCACCACCACCCCTGGGTGAGCGGTTCCAAGTCGGGGGTTCTCCTTGGCCGGGGGGAAGGTGAGAACCTGGTGGCGGCTGGCGCAGAGGGACGGAGTCTTCTCTCGGGAAAACCGCGTGGGTGTTATTTTTCTTTGGCTTTTAATTTATTTTTTTGGTGCGTGGTGTTTGTTTTGGTTCGGTTTGGTTTTTTGGGGTTTTTTTTGGGGGAGTGGGAAAGACAACGATGGGACTTTTCCCTTCTCCTCCCGTGGGAAAACCTTGTTGGAAAAGCTCGCAGCGGCTCCATGTGCTCCGGGCAGGTGCCCGGTGGAGGTGATGGGTCAGGAGATGCCTTGGGGAGCCGGCAGCACCTCTGCAGCCCCTTCCCCTGCTCTGTTGGGGGGCCGAGGGGGGTCTCCCCAGCCTTCGGTGCTGTCTGGCAGGAGGTCGGGAGGGAGCACCGCTTGCTGGGGGTTGGCGATGCGAGGTATCTGTGATGCACAAGAGCACTTTTGTGCGAATTCTGGAAGAAATATGAATGACTCCCTTCTTTTGCTCGCTACAACAAAAAGACCACACCAGTCTAGACCTGCAACCAATAACACACACGCAAATTAGCGCTGTCTGCTCCGAGGGACCCGGCGTGTCGAGGAGAGCACCAGCCCTTCCACGGCGTGAGCTCTACGGAAGGCGAGGGATGCTTGGTTGGGGGGAAAAAAAAAAAAAAAAGAAGGATGTTTGAGGTTACTTTGATCCAAACAAGAGAAGCTTTTATTGCCCAGACATTGTTAGTGTTGCTCTTCGCCGCTTTGGAATGCGTTTCCTCGGAAGGGTTTTGAGAGGAGAGGAATTGCTCAGCTCTTGCTAATTGAGACATCTTTTTATAATCACGGTCACAGCTGGTGGGATGAGAGCCGGGGGGGAGAGGGCTGGTGACTCAGGCCCTGGGAGGAAGCTGCATCTTGGTTTGCCCGGCATTGTGCAGGGGAGATTCCAGCTTGGAGACTGGAGCAGGGTCTGCAAGGGCACCTTCCTGCTCTGCTGCCAGGCAGGTGATGTGTTCAGGACATCACCTTTCTCTTTTCCCTGTGGAACTAGGGATTAGGGGGCAAAAAAACCCCAAAATCTTCCCGGGTCTGCCCAGTTCACCTCAATCCTTTCCACAGGTGTGGGATCCAACACCTGGGGTGAGTTTGAGCCCACTGATAGGGACTCATTGTGGGGCAGGAGGGTGCTGCAATAGTTTTGCACTCCCCTTAAAGCAAAGAGAAGCAGATCTGCTTGGACTTGCTCTTTCTGTAAAGCTTTTTGTTTACCAATTGCTTTCTATGTTCAGGTGCCTCCAGCTAAAGGTGGTCTGAGGTGTGTCATCCCTCAAGCTTCACTCGATGTGTTGGTGATAACCTTTTCTTGGGGTACTGCTGAAAGGCAGTGGGGTCACACTCTGCAGCCCCTCTGACAGTGGTGACATAAAGTTTTCTGGTGGGAAGAGGGTTCCAACTGAAGAGTGAAGGTGCTTTGCAGGCACAACATATGTGAAGAGCAGTGCAATCCATTTCTTGCATTGGCAGGAGGAGGAGAATCTGCTCTTGTGGCCAGGAGAATGATCTTTGTGGTGTCCTGAGCTGTGGGAGTTTGATGTCCCATGTATGTGGCAGAAACTTTTTGCATGGCTGTGGGGTGTGGAGAAGCCTGAAGCTGGCAGGGTGAGCTGCAGGCTGGGCTGGCCAGTGGTCACCAGTGGGTTTCTCTGCTGGGCTCAGGTGCTGTGCTCTTGACAGAATTGATCCCAGCAGCTGGAGGTGCTGGTGCTGCAGCCACTTCTACCCAACAGATCCTCCTGCCTGAGGTGATGGGGCTGTGAGACCTGTGGGGGAAATGACCCAAATGATGCTGATCCCACAGCTGTCGGATGTTGGCAGAACCCAGTTCAGAGGCAGCGAGTTGGGGCTGCTCCTGGGCTGCTTTTCCTGGCACAGGACCCTGGCAGAACCCTTTTTCATGGCCATGCTGGAGCTGTGACCTGGGGAAAGTGGATTCTCCCCTTCTGGGCTGGAAGAGCCCAGAACAGAGCCTAAAACAGGCTGGGGAAACTGGTGGTCGTGCTGTCACTTGCAGTGGACATCATCAGTTTGAGGATTAGCTATAAAGTAAATTGGATATTATGGGAGTTTCAGTAGCCCCTAAACCAACCTCAGGTGCTGTCTCATCTACACTTGCCTGCCTGGGGGGGGGGTTTGGTGTGTTCCAGGGTGCAGAGCAGAGAGGATCTGAGGGATGTTGTGACCTGAGACCCGACTCTTCCCTAAGCAAATGCAGCAAAGCACAGCTGTGAAATCTGGAAGCCCTGCACTCCTGCCTGGCTCTTCCCAGGGCTGGATTGGGATGTGCACACCTCTTGTGCTTGGCTTTCAATAGATTTCATACAGCAGCATCACTTCTTGCTGGTTTTTAGTAGCTACTGGCTCAGATTGAGGCTGTTTTGGACTCAGGCTCTTCTATCTGGGGGTTCTGCTCTGTAAGAAAAATGATGGGAGTGCCTCAAGTTTTAGGAGATCAAATGTTTTGGGCCACACCCGCCCCCCCCCTCCCTCCCTCTGCCTCTCTGAGCCCCAGACAATGGGGGGATAATGCCAGGAGCACAATGCAGCTTGCTGGGGGGTTTTTTGTTTGTTTGAACTTTGAACAGAAAAGCAAAGCAACAAAAGAGAGGGCAAGAAAAAGCAGAGTGTTGTGCCAGTTACCAAGGCCGGCCAGAAAGTTGTAACTGCATTACAAAGGGTGGCCTTGTTCAGCACGGCTTATTTCAGCAGAAAGATGTATTTAAAACAAAAAAAACCCCAAAAACGAAGGGGGCAAGTGCTAGCGTAAAGTCCCCCGCGTTAGTACAAACAGTGCATGAAAACACCTTTTATTACCTCCCGTAACTCCCTAATAAATACAGTTCCTTTTTGATGAAAGCTCTTAACGCAGGATTAGGGTTTACAGCGTGTTGCATTATTAGTCCCCGGAGACAGAGCCCGTGTGCGCTGTGGCTTCGTGTTCTGCTCCTCAGCCTGGTTGCAGAGCTCCAGTTTCCCCCTTGTCTTCGCTTTGGGTTTCCCCCACCCTGTGGCAGCATCTGAATTGCAGGCAGCGCTTTCCTGGACCTGCACCCAAGAGGAAAACGGGAATGAGTGTGGTGAAGGGAGGTTGTTCTCACTTCTAGTTCATCTTTAAGTGTGTCTTCTCCCAAACAGAGATGATGAGGTGCAAAGACCTCGGCTCCAAGGTTGTGCTGCACCCATGCCTGAAGAAGTTAATGTTTTTTTCCCCCTTCAATTGGCTCTTTGTGCCAAGCCACAGATGTTTTTTGAGGGTTAAAACCTAAGCCTTTAAATAAATGTGTTTGATCCCTGGGTGGTTGAGCAGCTTTCTTGCAAAAACAAAAAAAAGCAGCCAGAATGGGTTTTGTATCGGGAGCAAATTTTATCTAGTCAGACTAATTTTCAAGTTTCCTTCCCTGGGGTTTTATCTCTTGCTTTTTCCCTCTGGGAGGGGATCAGAGCTGCCATCAGTGGTATGGCTGCAGCAACACCTCCTGTGCTCTTGGGAAGGAGGGAAGGACCAGTGATGGCAACCTTGAACCTCTCAAGCAAAATGACTTGGTCAGAAGGGCCAAAATGGTTTTGCTTAATACTCCCCAGGAGCTTTAGACCGAAATGCTGCCGGGAGCTTCTCGAACGTGTCCTGCCTTGGGTCAGATGGAGGCAGGTTGCTTTGGACCTCTGTCACGTCCTCTCCAGCCTGGTGTGGACAGGGGCTTAGCTGCTGTCATTCGAGTTCTCTTCAGCTCCTGCTGGTGGTCCTTTAAACTGCAGCTTCAGGCCAGACTGTTTCAGGATTTGCTTCGGAATTTTAGCAGTTTTTTTCTAAGCTGGTGTGAGGAAAACGTATTTCTGGTGTGTGGGCTCATGCTGGCAGCCAGAAGGTGCAAAGAATCCTCCCTGTAGGATTTGTAGGTTGAATGGTGGTGGTGTTGCTGTGTCAGGTGGCATTCTCCTCTGCCCATCTTTGTTCTCTGCAGGTAAGCTCAGCACTAGGCCTGGCTCATGTCCAGATAAGCTCTAGTGCTCTCGGAGGGACAGGAGCCTGCTGGTGCCAGCTCCTGGGAGCTGGGGTGCCAGTGACACCCAGAGGCAGTCGGACTCGTTCTGTAGCTGGATGGCCCAGTGCCCATCGGTGATGCAATGAACCTGGGAGTGAACTCTAGGAGCTTCTCCATACTCTTGGAAGCATGGAGAACAGGTCCCCTTGTCTGCTGGGGATGGGCTGTGTGAGCTCTAGCAGTTTTCTTCATGGCCAGCTAGAGCTCTGCTATGGGCTTGATTTTCCATGTGTGTTTCCAGCATCTCCTCAGCAAGCTGGAGGTGAGGGAGACTGGGAGAGCGAGTTCCTGGCCAGACCATTGCACACTTCTGGGGTGATAAGGTGATGAACAGAGCTTAGTTGAGGGGAAAGGGCAGAATCTGAGCTGTAGTCACTGCTATGTGAGATGCCAGAGATGCTGCAATGCAACCCTTTGTGGGGCATGTGCTTGAGTGTCCTGCTTGGCTGTGCTCTAGGGGGCACTTGGCCACCAGTGGACATGAGGGTAGAAAGGGCTGGCACCAGTCACTCTGGAAGTGGGTTGGGATCAGTGATGCTGAGCTGGAGCTGAAGGTTACCAGCTTGAGCTCCCGTGGCTCAAGCTCCTCTTTCTGGGCTGAGTGTGGCTGCAGAAGACCTTCCATCACAGGTGGGGAAGAAGAGCTGCACCCCTCGAGCTGGCTGGTAGGTCTCCCTCCAGCTGTGTGGGTGGTGGGCAGGTTGTGCTAGCCATGGACACGTCACCCTCTCTGCAGGGCTGTGGTGCAGGCTTGTATCTGGGGCATGGGGGTAGGTGTGGTTGCTCCTGTATCTCTGGCAAGGTGGTGGCATTTGGTGGACAATTGAGTCAAAGATTCCTGGGAGATTCCTCTGCAGCTTATTGTTTCTGGAGGCAGCAGAGCAGCAGGTGCTGGGGAGGAGAAGGTGGCTCGTGTAACTGGTACCTGTGTGTGGGAGGGAGGAGGACATCCCATCATCTCCTGCTCCCTCAGCAAAGGGACACTGGACAGTGACCGTTGTCCTACCTCATGAATGGTGCATGTCAAACCTTCCCAGGGGAGGGCTGGGGAGGGGGAGGGGATTCCCAGCCCAGCAGACTGGATGGGAAATAATGATCCCCTTTTTATAGCTTCTTCAATTGTTCCTGAAAATCCTTTTGAAAAGGAGGAAAGTTCCTTCCTTCCTTTCAGCTCCCGGTATCTTTAAGAATTCGCTCTATTGTGAGCCCAGGACAGAGACCCTTCTATGAGGGCTGCATAGGCGCTCTTCAGAGGCCCCCTCCCCGCGCCCCCTCCCACCCCATCCCAACAAGCCCCCCATTCTCCTCTGAAGAGGGTCCCTCTGTCTAACGCCAAGTAACTCTTAAGGGTGGCATTTATCCGCGGGCACTCGGCTCACAAAGAGTGCTGGAGTGTCAAATAAACTCACTCCAGCCTGCAAAGAGAAGAGGAAGAAAATACAAAACCCCCTTTATTTCCACCCCTGCAGGGGAAACAAATACGGACTTTGTGCCGCGGAGCAGCGAGCGCCCTAACGAAGCCGGGGAGCGCACGCTAATGGCTCGCTAAGAAAA
>VYZU01082086.1:1749-13129 GCA_013401355.1 Ceyx cyanopectus | reverse complement strand
CAGAATCACAGAATGTTAGGGGTTGGAAGGGACCTAGAAGATCATCTAGTCCAACCCTCCTGCCAGAGCAGGATCACCTAGACCAAGTCACCCAGGACTTTAATGCATTTATGCACACACACAAACGTGTCTAAACATCCTTTGTTGTTTGTGTTTCTTTAGCACCTGGAACAGAAAAAATGAATACTGTGGATATATTCAGACTTGCATGAAACAGTATAACTTTCACTGTTAGTAGCAAATTTCAGTGTGGAGCATGGTAAAAATCATGGCTATAAAATGCAGAGAAATAGGGCTTTATGATTTAAGGCTAATACAGCCTTCACTGTAACACTGTGATAGTAATGTTATAATGTCAATACTATATACAGACTGATAAAAAAGGAATTATTTTTAGGTTATCTCCAAAATCAATTTGAGAACAATAACCATGTGTATAAATGCCTCCTATAAGAAAATAAACTAACTTTATTTTAGAGGACCAATGTTTTGGTGCTACAGTGAAGTCATGAAATCTGACAGCACCATAACATGGACCTTTGTAACAGATGTGTCTTCAATGTACTCTGGAAAGTTGCTGCTATTCTTTTGAAGTGCTACTAACACAGATAGTGTGCAACAGAGTGGGGAGAAGCTGTAGTCATTTTAAATGCTAATGTAATATATTAGTATGTTTAGTTATATGCTTAATTTATTAATACAAGTAAGAAATGATTGTTTTAATTAGGACAGAATTCTGGTTCAAAATTATGCGTTCAAGGTACAATGAATGAGAGTTGATTTTGTATCTCTTGCAATTAGAAGCTATTATTTTTTAAATTACATATTGAAAAAAAAAAAAAAAAGCCTTGCAATTTAATATTTCTTAAAGAAAAGGAGGCTGAACAAGTAACTGCCAGAGGTAGTCAGGCTGTAATGGGGGCTCGTCCTTCCTCAGCAGAGGGGAACTGATAACACACCCATTTCAATTTGCTTCCAGCTTCTCTCATTTGTTTCTCTGAAGTGGGATCCATAGCTTAGGAACTCTGTATGAAATTAAGAACAGAAAGTAACATTTTTAAACTCAATTTCGCAAATCAATATAGTATTTAAAGAAGTATCTCCTCCCTCTTTCCTCCTCTAATTATGCCCCTAGAGACACATCTTTTTTTAAAGATACTTCTCAAGCATATAGGAAAAACAGATTTGTGTGTAAAGGGTGTTTTTCACACTTATTAACTAACTCCTGGAAGCTGCTTAGACAAGAGGCTTTTTAAAGACCAATGGCAATGTAGCACAGTTTTACAAGTACATAAACACAACTGAACACACAGTGATCTAAACTCCAGGTGTTTTGTGGCTGCTGACAATTTTTCTGAACTCAGGAAACAAGAGGCAATAAAGTTGGTCACAGTGGTTAAAATGTGTACTGTTAATTTTGTGGGGACTTTCTCCCGGTCTCACTCTTTTCCTCAGTAATGTCTCTAATTTCCTTGTGTAATGTTCTAATGGCATTAACATCCACAGTAGATTTACTTTATTTCCCTGCTTTTTGCTGAGACTTTTATGGTGTAATGAAAGCATTTATTTCAGTGTCACCAGAGACCTGCTTTAAATTGACCTGGTAGCCAGAACTTTATTATGGACAAAGGCTAAATGAGAATAATCTAGAAATCTTTATTCATTACTACTGTGTTAGCTTCACATTCAGCTGGAGAGTCACATAATTATCATAATTTATATATATCTGGGATAAGGCACAGAACACATTTTGACAAATATGCTCTTTCTGCTTGCTTTAATCTAGGCAGCACCTCAGCCCTGGGAAGATGATTGCAGACTTTATGAGAGTAAGATTATTTGGGGACCTCTCACAACACACACAAGGCTTGCTCTTCTGATCATGAGGGTTTAGCAGCCTCTGAACAACCCCAGAGGGTGCAGGGTTGCTGAGGTACATGGGAAAGGGGAGCACTCTATTTCCCCCATAGAATCATTTAGGTTAGAAAAGAATCTTAAGATCATCAAGTTCCAACTGTTAATCCAGCACTGCCAAGTCCACCACCGAATCACATCCCTCAATGCCACAAGTGCACATCTTTTAACTCCCTCCAGGGATGTGGACTCCCAACACTACCCTGAGCAGCCTGGGTCAGACCTTGACAGCCCATTTGGTGAAGAAATTTTTCCTAATTTTAACCTAAACCTCCCCTGGCACAACTTCAGGCTGTTTCCTCTTGTTCTGTCTCTTGTTGCCTGGGAGAAGACACTGACCCCTGCCTCACTTCAGCCGCCTGTCANCTCCCTCTTTCCTCCTCTAATTATGCCCCTAGAGACACATCTTTTTTTAAAGATACTTCTCAAGCATATAGGAAAAACAGATTTGTGTGTAAAGGGTGTTTTTCACACTTATTAACTAACTCCTGGAAGCTGCTTAGACAAGAGGCTTTTTAAAGACCAATGGCAATGTAGCACAGTTTTACAAGTACATAAACACAACTGAACACACAGTGATCTAAACTCCAGGTGTTTTGTGGCTGCTGACAATTTTTCTGAACTCAGGAAACAAGAGGCAATAAAGTTGGTCACAGTGGTTAAAATGTGTACTGTTAATTTTGTGGGGACTTTCTCCCGGTCTCACTCTTTTCCTCAGTAATGTCTCTAATTTCCTTGTGTAATGTTCTAATGGCATTAACATCCACAGTAGATTTACTTTATTTCCCTGCTTTTTGCTGAGACTTTTATGGTGTAATGAAAGCATTTATTTCAGTGTCACCAGAGACCTGCTTTAAATTGACCTGGTAGCCAGAACTTTATTATGGACAAAGGCTAAATGAGAATAATCTAGAAATCTTTATTCATTACTACTGTGTTAGCTTCACATTCAGCTGGAGAGTCACATAATTATCATAATTTATATATATCTGGGATAAGGCACAGAACACATTTTGACAAATATGCTCTTTCTGCTTGCTTTAATCTAGGCAGCACCTCAGCCCTGGGAAGATGATTGCAGACTTTATGAGAGTAAGATTATTTGGGGACCTCTCACAACACACACAAGGCTTGCTCTTCTGATCATGAGGGTTTAGCAGCCTCTGAACAACCCCAGAGGGTGCAGGGTTGCTGAGGTACATGGGAAAGGGGAGCACTCTATTTCCCCCATAGAATCATTTAGGTTAGAAAAGAATCTTAAGATCATCAAGTTCCAACTGTTAATCCAGCACTGCCAAGTCCACCACCGAATCACATCCCTCAATGCCACAAGTGCACATCTTTTAACTCCCTCCAGGGATGTGGACTCCCAACACTACCCTGAGCAGCCTGGGTCAGACCTTGACAGCCCATTTGGTGAAGAAATTTTTCCTAATTTTAACCTAAACCTCCCCTGGCACAACTTCAGGCTGTTTCCTCTTGTTCTGTCTCTTGTTGCCTGGGAGAAGACACTGACCCCTGCCTCACTTCAGCCTCCTGTCAGGGAGTTGTTGAGAGTGAGAAGTTCTTCCCTCAGCCTCCTTTTCTCCAGGCTGAACAACCACAGGTCCCTCAGCCACTCCTGACAAGACTTGTTTTCTGGATGCTTCGCCAGCTTCATTGCCCTCCTCTGGACACGCTCCAGCCTCTCAATGTCCTTTTTGCAGTGAGAGGCACAAAACTAAACCCAGTAATCAAGGTGCAGCCTCACCAGTGCTGAGTACAGGGGGACGATCTCTGCCCTAGTGCTGCTGGCCACACCAGTGCTGACACAATGTACAGTGTGAGTGAGAGGAGGGAAGAATTTTCGTTTGCTAATGCATAGCAACGCATCAGTGTCCTCTGAAGAATAATGTTTTTCCCTCTGAGCTCCTCTTGGGATATTGTAGCTGGAAACAAAAACTACCCAGAACCATGTCCACAGGAATTATTCATGCAAAGAGCCCCACTTACTGTAGGTGAGTATGCACAAACAGAATTACTTTAAAATAAAATTCTGACCCTCCTCTACATGCAGATGTATTGCTCCTCCCTGTATGGCACCTGCCACCCCAGCTGAGATTGTGAATTTTTGTTCTTTCCCGCCCCAAATTGTGGAGTAACTTCTGTTTTTATATGCTGAGCATTATGTCACTTAGACTGGAATATCCCTTTGGTCAGTTGAGATCAGCTGTTCCTGCTGTGTCCCTTCACTACCTCTTGTGCACCTCCAGTCTACCTCTGGTGGGTTGGGGTGAGGAGCAGAAAAGGCCTTGATCCTGTGCAAGCCACTGCTGAGCAGTAATGAAAACATCCCTGTGTTACCAACACTGTTTTCAGCGCAAATCAAAAATANTTGCAATTAGAAGCTATTATTTTTTAAATTACATATTGAAAAAAAAAAAAAAAAGCCTTGCAATTTAATATTTCTTAAAGAAAAGGAGGCTGAACAAGTAACTGCCAGAGGTAGTCAGGCTGTAATGGGGGCTCGTCCTTCCTCAGCAGAGGGGAACTGATAACACACCCATTTCAATTTGCTTCCAGCTTCTCTCATTTGTTTCTCTGAAGTGGGATCCATAGCTTAGGAACTCTGTATGAAATTAAGAACAGAAAGTAACATTTTTAAACTCAATTTCGCAAATCAATATAGTATTTAAAGAAGTATCTCCTCCCTCTTTCCTCCTCTAATTATGCCCCTAGAGACACATCTTTTTTTAAAGATACTTCTCAAGCATATAGGAAAAACAGATTTGTGTGTAAAGGGTGTTTTTCACACTTATTAACTAACTCCTGGAAGCTGCTTAGACAAGAGGCTTTTTAAAGACCAATGGCAATGTAGCACAGTTTTACAAGTACATAAACACAACTGAACACACAGTGATCTAAACTCCAGGTGTTTTGTGGCTGCTGACAATTTTTCTGAACTCAGGAAACAAGAGGCAATAAAGTTGGTCACAGTGGTTAAAATGTGTACTGTTAATTTTGTGGGGACTTTCTCCCGGTCTCACTCTTTTCCTCAGTAATGTCTCTAATTTCCTTGTGTAATGTTCTAATGGCATTAACATCCACAGTAGATTTACTTTATTTCCCTGCTTTTTGCTGAGACTTTTATGGTGTAATGAAAGCATTTATTTCAGTGTCACCAGAGACCTGCTTTAAATTGACCTGGTAGCCAGAACTTTATTATGGACAAAGGCTAAATGAGAATAATCTAGAAATCTTTATTCATTACTACTGTGTTAGCTTCACATTCAGCTGGAGAGTCACATAATTATCATAATTTATATATATCTGGGATAAGGCACAGAACACATTTTGACAAATATGCTCTTTCTGCTTGCTTTAATCTAGGCAGCACCTCAGCCCTGGGAAGATGATTGCAGACTTTATGAGAGTAAGATTATTTGGGGACCTCTCACAACACACACAAGGCTTGCTCTTCTGATCATGAGGGTTTAGCAGCCTCTGAACAACCCCAGAGGGTGCAGGGTTGCTGAGGTACATGGGAAAGGGGAGCACTCTATTTCCCCCATAGAATCATTTAGGTTAGAAAAGAATCTTAAGATCATCAAGTTCCAACTGTTAATCCAGCACTGCCAAGTCCACCACCGAATCACATCCCTCAATGCCACAAGTGCACATCTTTTAACTCCCTCCAGGGATGTGGACTCCCAACACTACCCTGAGCAGCCTGGGTCAGACCTTGACAGCCCATTTGGTGAAGAAATTTTTCCTAATTTTAACCTAAACCTCCCCTGGCACAACTTCAGGCTGTTTCCTCTTGTTCTGTCTCTTGTTGCCTGGGAGAAGACACTGACCCCTGCCTCACTTCAGCCTCCTGTCAGGGAGTTGTTGAGAGTGAGAAGTTCTTCCCTCAGCCTCCTTTTCTCCAGGCTGAACAACCACAGGTCCCTCAGCCACTCCTGACAAGACTTGTTTTCTGGATGCTTCGCCAGCTTCATTGCCCTCCTCTGGACACGCTCCAGCCTCTCAATGTCCTTTTTGCAGTGAGAGGCACAAAACTAAACCCAGTAATCAAGGTGCAGCCTCACCAGTGCTGAGTACAGGGGGACGATCTCTGCCCTAGTGCTGCTGGCCACACCAGTGCTGACACAATGTACAGTGTGAGTGAGAGGAGGGAAGAATTTTCGTTTGCTAATGCATAGCAACGCATCAGTGTCCTCTGAAGAATAATGTTTTTCCCTCTGAGCTCCTCTTGGGATATTGTAGCTGGAAACAAAAACTACCCAGAACCATGTCCACAGGAATTATTCATGCAAAGAGCCCCACTTACTGTAGGTGAGTATGCACAAACAGAATTACTTTAAAATAAAATTCTGACCCTCCTCTACATGCAGATGTATTGCTCCTCCCTGTATGGCACCTGCCACCCCAGCTGAGATTGTGAATTTTTGTTCTTTCCCGCCCCAAATTGTGGAGTAACTTCTGTTTTTATATGCTGAGCATTATGTCACTTAGACTGGAATATCCCTTTGGTCAGTTGAGATCAGCTGTTCCTGCTGTGTCCCTTCACTACCTCTTGTGCACCTCCAGTCTACCTCTGGTGGGTTGGGGTGAGGAGCAGAAAAGGCCTTGATCCTGTGCAAGCCACTGCTGAGCAGTAATGAAAACATCCCTGTGTTACCAACACTGTTTTCAGCGCAAATCAAAAATACAGCTCCATAGCAGCTACTGTGAAGAAAATTAACCCTATCCCAGCCAAACTGTGATTGAATAAAACAACTTGAGTGAGACAGGGAGAGAGCCTTTCCCCCCTGCCCTGCCCTGGGAGTACTCAGCAGGATGAGGAGGACAAAGCCTTGCTCACCACTTCCAGCCTTGTTTAGACATGACATTTTAGCTGGCAGAAACAGAGACAGCAGGGGCCAATGCTTGACTGTCACTACAGATGAACAACACTTGGTCGGTGTGTGAGTGAGAAGTCTCAAGCCTTGATTACTACAACACCCACACACAGTCCAACTGTGTTGGCAGCTCTGAAACTCTCCAGGCTAACCCTCTGGTGCCCAAACACAGACAGCAGGACGTCATCAGAAGATGAAGACCTGCTGCTCAAACATGAAGTCATTAGCCTTTTCCAGTTCAGATGGTTTGGATGTAATGTATACAGGACCCTGTATCATTTGGAAAACTAGTATTGTTGAGCCCCTAAGGCTTGGATATGAACACTTCTTAAATACAAGGATGTTCAAAGTTGGATCAGGTCATTCCTGATAATACTACTAACATAAAAATGGGAATAAGAATGCTGGGATGAGTTTTTTTCCCACCTTTGTGTTTTAGATTCATAAAGTAGAGCTTTTAAATGTTCTTGGATGAACCAAACATCAAAATCCTCTTCTGGTCTCAGGGTGGGTTTTTTTTGAACTGAGCTTTGAGAAGTAGTTAATTCTTAGCTTATGAAAACATTGCCACCTGAGAAATCTTTGAGAAGACAAAGCCAATTTTAGACCAAATGGCTTGGAAGGAAAAAAAGGACTGCCTGAAAATAAGTCATCATAACATGAGATTAGAGTGAATACAACTTTGACAGTTTCTGGGAAAACACATTTGGACATTACTTGTAATTTCTATTTCTAAAATATTTTTAATTTAGCATTCTGCTTGTAAAGCAGATCACAGATGAAGACTTCTGTTTTAACTAGAAAAAGCTTAAATTGAAACACTCAGAAAAAAAAAAAAAGGCAGAGAAGGGTAGGAAGGGTAGTATGTGCCACTGCCCACTCTTGTTAATAGCTCCCCATACCATCTATTAACTGCCTTTAGTGCTTTAGAAAGTGTGTTTTCTTAAACATTCAAAAAATACCTTCTCTCTTTGCATTATATTGCAATAGATACAATACATGTTTTTATATTTTACTGATATACTGTATTCTCTGCAGCAGTTTTAATCTCCCCTCCATCCTAATATTAATGAAAATATAAAGTATTTAGGAATAACCACATTCCTCATCTACATTCATTTTTTATCTGTGTTTGTCAATGAACTAGGAAAAAGTCCCAAGAAATACATGAAAATATTTTGGTGGTGGAAGTATTTTACGTTTTTAACTTTACTTCTTGGCTTATAGAAACATTAGGTTGGAAACGACCCTTAAGATTGAGTAACCATTAACCAAACACTACTAAGTCCACCACTAAAATGTGTCCTTAAGTGCCACACAATTTGAAAAACCTTTCTCTTCAAATGGGTTTATAACAGAAACTGTGAGAGTACTTTAATTTTAGGGCATCATTATAAAATTTACATTCACTGAAGTGCGGTGTGATTTTTTTTTCCCTAATGGTCTTTTGTCACAGCAAGACGTCCAATTAGGGATTCTATGTTGGTAGGTAAGAAGCCAACAGTCCTTTCTTTTTCCACCTGTGCTTGTTTTCAGAGCAATGGCACATTTTGTTGGCGTTTTTTTTCTTTTTTAAGACCAAGAAGAAATAAAAGATTTAAAAAGATACCGAGAACTTGAACATTGCTCAATAAACAGAAGATGATAAAAGATTGATGATTTACCCCATGTATCAGTACAGGCTGGGGGCTGATCTATTGGAGAGCAGCTCTGGAGAAAGAGACCTGGGGGTCCTGGTGGACAGGGGGATGACCATGAACCAACAATGTGCCCTTTGCGGCCAAGAAGGCCAATGGCATCCTGGGATGCATTAGGAGGAGTGTAGCCAGCAGGTCAAGGGAGGTTCTCCTCCCTTTCTACTCTGCCTTGGTGAGACCCCACCTAGAATACTGTGTCCAGTTTTGGACGCCCCAATTCAGGAAAGACAGAGAATTACTGGAGAGAGTCCAGAACAGGGCTACCAAGATGATTAAGGGAGTGGAGTATCTCCCTTATGAGGAGAGGCTGAGACAGCTGGGGCTCTTTAGCCTGGAGAAGAGGAGACTGAGGGGGGACCTCATTAATGTTTATAAATATGTTAAGGGTGAGTGTAGAGAGGATGGAGCCAGACTCTGTTCAGTGCCATCCAATGACAGGACAAGAGGCAATGGGAGCAAGTTGGAGCACAAGAGGTTTAGGGTAAACACAAGGAAAAACTTTTTCACAGTGAGAGTGAGATAGTTCTGGAACAGGCTGCCCAGGGAGGTTGTGGAGTCTCCATCTCTGGAGACATTCAAGACCCACCTGGATCTGTTCCTGGGTGACTTAGTCTAGGTGACCCTGCTCAGGCAGGGGGGTTGGACTAGATGATCTTCTAGGTCTCTTCCAATACCTAACATTCTATGATTCTGTGAATATAGGAGCTGATTTAGAGTTCAAAGGTATTTGGAAGAGGTGTGAATACAGATTACTGAAGAGAAGAATGAGTGACTACCTATCTGCTTTTTTGGCACGCTTGTGTAGTATGGTGTCTGTCCCAACAGAATACTGCACTTCTACAGAGACTGGTCTTCTGCCTTTTTCTTCCTTCTTTCTCATTGCTCTGTACCTCTTAGCTCTTCCAATTATCCCTCTCCCCCCCTCTGCTAACCTGATAAACAACGTCCACCATAGGACAAAAATCACAGACCTTGTTAATGTGAGCATGTGTTCTACTCTCTCCTTCTTCTTGGGGCTGAGGGCAGAACTGATTAAATAACTTCATCTAATGAAATATCTGTAGATAGTAAAGGATTGCCACTGGAGGCATTAAAACAAATGGTTGGGCCTGTGCAGGCATAATTTAGATAAAATCAAATCATTAAAAGAATGCTTTATTGAAATATGTGAATTGGTATGGGAAAGGCAGGAGACAGAGTTAAGTGATTCTGAAGAGAGACAGAGACAGTTACTCAAGTACTGAATTTATCGCAGAGCCATACAAGAGACTGTTGATTAGGAAAATGACCATTTTACTTTCTTTCTGGTGTATTAAAGAAAACCAAACTTTGCCTACAGCTCTTTTAAATGAACAATATTAGATGAAGAGCATTCCAGATTTTTATCTGAAGGAAACAGCCCAGTCAGTAATTACTGACTCAGCACCCTAGTGAAAAAACTATGTGACAATACTTCACTTGAAATTCTATAGCTGCCCAGAAGCATACAGATTAGATCCAGAACCTGAGTTTAAATAATGTTTGGGTCCAATTATGTTCGAATAAATTCCTTCTGCTGACCTTACACAAATATGAGAGAATAAATAGGTATCTCATTTTTTCAGTCTCTTCCCTTTATCTGTGCTATTTAGCAGAGACTACTTTAGAAACAGTGGAAAGAATAAGTACAAAACTAGTTTGGCCCTGTCTCATTGCAACATTGCTTTGGAGATTATTTGTCCTCACAATAAATGTTCTTAAAATAAAAGTTGATTATTTTGTGTTTAAAGTAGACACTTCCAATTAAATACTTTATTTTCTTTCTAGTTTTTTTTCTTTGTTCAGGTGGAATATTGTATCAGTTATCCCAGAAAGTTACATACTCAAACTATACTTCGTCTGGTAGGCTGTACTTATGAGGGAAAAGAAACAAGAGAGATCCAGCTCCAGATGCAGGCTGTCCATTTGTATCCTGGACAAGACCCAGGCAATGGAAAAGTAAGTCAAACACTCCTAGTTGCAGAACTGCACAAGAGCTATTTTCTAGACATGCATTTTCATGCATTTCTGTTTGGTTGGGTTTTTTTTTTATCTTAGTCTTACAACCTTGAGGGATAGAAGAGAAAAAATCTGCCAAGCAGATGAACTGGAAATGGAAGAATTAGGGACAGCCAACATATCTCCACAGTTCTTTTGCTCTATGCTCACTTTCCTGTGCTGATTACTGACTTTATCTGTACATCATCCAGATCCTGTCCCATCTTTCTTACTATCTGCCTTCTTCCTCCTTCTTTCTCATTGCTCTGTACCTCGTAGTTCCTCCAACCTTCCGTCTCCTCCCTTTGCTATTCTGATAAATGTCTTCCGTAGAACAAAAAGAAAATGAACTTTGTTAAAATATGGTACTGACATAGTGCTTGCCAACTATGTCTGCGCATTCAGATTGTGTGAGTCTTTTTCCATAGTCTTCTGTCTTGCTGTTTTATATTATGTGCTTTCTGGGACAGGGACAGCCTAACTTCTAAGACTAACTTTTTTAAGTACTTAGCAGATGGTTCCCTTCTTAGTTGTGTATTTTTTCTCCCTGTTTTTTCTTCCCAGAGCACTTAGATAAGTGATAGTATGTTCTACTCTATGTTTAAGACTGAACTTAAAGTATCATTCTGCTATATCTGGAGCTTAGTTCAGCAAAGCACCAAAGCACTAGCTTTAAGCAACACTGAACCCTCTGAATACCTCAGGAATACTTTTAAAAGTAAATTTTTTGTTCTGTAAAAATCCATTAGTAATTGAAGTCCTATAGTGTACATTCTTAAATTCACCACTCTTTCCAGGAAAACCAAACCAGTCACAAAAAGTTTTCTAGAGACTTTGCAGGGTGATATAAAAAAAAGGCAGTTACTGTCA